>VZRV01010566.1:2381327-2400139 GCA_013398115.1 Falcunculus frontatus
CGCTCCTTTCTCTCTCCCCTCCACTAAAAAGAAAAAGCACCTTTTTTTGGTGGTGCTCATTTCTTGTTAATGTTCACCCCAAGGAAAAGCATCAAATATTAATGCGGGAAGCTTCGGAGAGACCACACCAGAAACCAGAGGCCCCATATGTTGTGGAACATCCCAGTGGATGCAAGAACCCACCAGTTCATCCCCAAGGCCTGGCTCTTTAATGCCTGGGAAGGAAGGAAGAGGCCAGAAGCTGGACTTTTAGGAAGTGTGAGAGATCACATTCCTGGGATATCGGCCCAGAGTTACACTTAAAAGAGGAAAAAAACTTAAGAAAAAAAATGCAAACCCCACCACCCTTCCCCACGATGCTGCACTGTTATTTATAAGCTTAATAGTGAAAAGAGAGGGCAAAACTCCCTGGTTTTGTTGGGTTTTTTCTTATCCCCAGCATTAGCACAGCAGAGAAATGCCTTTGGGCTGCAAGAGCATTCCAGCCACCAGCAGGAAGATAAGGCTCTTCCTTTGCCTCCAGATTCCTTGGCAGAGAGGAGACACACGGGATTTAAATGCACAGAGATGCCACAGCCCTGACACAAACATGATAAGAGCTTTTGTCCCGTGGAGAGCTCACCCAACTGATAAAGACCCTGCCCTGAGAGCCTAAAACCCAGAACGGACCTTTGCTGAAGAGTTGCGAGGGACTGGTGGGGAACGCGGAAGGCCCAGATGTGCAATGCAACATCTGATAGGGAAAGCGAGCTGTGTGCCATGGCACTGTCCCATACAACGCAGTGCCTGCTGCTGCACCGCTGCAGGTGACGTCGGACACGCGTGTCCCTCCTTCCAGGGGGAAAAAAGCACCCCTGTGTGCTTGGTGGTGGCACCTCTGTGCTCTAATGCTGGGACTTGATGATCTGATGGCTTTCCCAACCTGCAGCGCTGTGTCCAGCTCTGGGGCCTCCAGCATTAGAAGGACATGGAGCTGCTGAAGTGAGTCCAGAGGAGACTGGGCTGGAAAGGACTGGAGAGCCTCTGTATGGAGCCGAGCTGGGACTGTTCACCTGGAGAAGGCTCCAGATGAGACCTCAGAGCCCCTTCCAGTGCCAAAAGGGGCTCCAACGGAGCTGGAGAGGGACTTGGGACACGGGCCTGGAGAGACAGGATAAAGGGAGAATGGCTTCCCGCTGACAGAGGGCAGGTTTAGATTGGATATTAGGGAGAAATGCTTCCCTGTAGCATGGTGAGGCTCTGGCACAGGTTGCCCAGAGAAGCTGTGGCTGGCCCATCCCTGGAAGAGTCCAAGGCCAGGATGGATGGGGTTGGAGCACCCTGGTCTAGTGGAAGGTGTCCCTGCCCATGGCCTTTAACCTTTAAGATCCCTTCCAACCCGAACCATTCCATGATTCTATGAACCCAGCTGCTGAGCTTGGGACATTTTCCCCTCATTCCTCTCCATCCCCACACAAGCCCAGCTGGGCAGCAGTGAGGCCCCAGAAACCCTGGGTACGCAGGCAGGAAAAAAAAATACAAAACAAAAAGCAAAAAAGGAAAATAAAGAAAAAACCTTTAAAGTGGGATTGAGCCTAAGCGCAGTGGTGCTCAGAGCAGGGCAGCCCCCTCCCCGGTTCCCTTCCCGACTTATCGCTGCCCGGGGCTCTGTCCGGCGCCTGCCGATAATCAGGGAGCGCATTGAAACCCCGGCGCCAGACTGGATCCTTATCTCCTCCCAAGCAGGAATGCGGGATGGGGGCTGCCCCTGCAGCAACTCCAGGACCAGGAGGAGGAAGAACCCCCTCCCATGGCCCCTGCAGACAGTGAGCAGGAGCTGGGGAGGGCCGGGAGGGGGATGTGGGGACCGAGGGGTGCGCAGGGCTCCCCAGCCCCGGCTCCCGGGACGGCCGGAGGGGTCGGAAGCACCCCTCGCCTTGGGCAAGGGCCGGTAATTATCCCCGGGGATAATTACTCTGGTTCATTTCCTCATAAAGTCAAGGCCTGGGTGCGGGGAACCCGGCTGGGAATGCCCGAGGCATGAGCCGGGGGGACGCGAGGCGACAGCCGGGAGAGCCCCACAGTCCCATCGTGGCTGGCAGGCAGCCCTCCCTCTCCCCGAAAAGATGCAGGGTGAGAGCTGCGAGCCATTCTCAAAACAGCCCAAGCCCCTTAGGGCTCAGCGTGGGGACCCTCGCAGTCTTTCCTGTGGGAGGAGGAGGAGGACGGGACCCCAGAGCCTTCCTCCCTGGTGAGGAGGGTGGCGGGCTCTGCTCAGCCCCTGGTTCAGGAGCTGCCCGGGGCTGATCTCCATCACCAACAGGACCGACAGGAACTTCCAGCCAGCCAACACCAGCGGGGAGAAGGAGAGGAGGCGAGAGCCAAGCTCCTGGCTCTCCTCCCACCTGCTGCCAGGTGGGACAGGAGCCATGGCTCCAGCCTGGCGCTCCCTCAGCTCCCTCCCGGCATGAGGGCTGGATGCTCTTAACACCCAAAAAGAGATTTAAGTACTTATTTTCACAATTAGGAACCCAGAACTTAGCCCTCAGTGGCTGGAAAGCATCACAGCAGCACCCATGGTGAATCTGGGCCGTAAGGACAAAGCGTCCATGGACAGCAACCCCCAGCTTCATCCCTGCCAGGGGTTTCATGGGCAGCCAATCAAGGAGGACTCTTTTTAATGCCATCAGAGTCCCAGGAAATTCGCAGCCAATTAAGGGGATATTTTAAAAAATCATAATAAGGGGCTAATGAAGTTTAGAAGCTGCCGACAGCAGCCATATGCCTGAAATATGCTGGGTACAGTCGGTGCCTAGGTAATGCAACTGCAGGTATCAGCTCGTCTAATTAGCTACCAGAAGAAAGTCTAATTTAAAACAAAGCGCTTATTTTATTTATTTGCTGACAGCAGCAGAGCAATTCCCTCCAGCATGAAGTGAAAGCAAACACACTGCCCTCAAAATAAACCACCACGGGCTTTTTAATTTTATCCTCCAACAAGTGTTCCCTGGTTAGTCTTTGGCAAGGGGCGGGCGGGGGGGTGAACCCAAACGACAACAACAAAAACCCAACCTGCACTTCCATTAGCATTACAGAGGACTTGCAAAGACAGCTTCCCACTTGTCATCTCCCTGCCACAGAAAGCAGCAACCACTGGAACATCTCTGCTGTGCATGAAAAACTGCCTTTAATAAAATATCCCTAAGGAAATGCGTCTCCCCTCTCCTATCCTCATTTGGGGTGATGAAGGGGCTCGGCACATCCTCACTGCCATCACCCTGAGATGCCCAGGCTGGTGTCTGGCTCCAGACCACTGTTGAGACGTGTAGGTCACCCATACAAGCCAAGACTCCTGACCCTTCCCATCCCTTCTCTTTCTTCATCTCTGGATGCATCCAGAATCAAATGTGGGGAGGGTAAAGGGAAATCCTAGAAGCATGGAGAGAATGCAGGGCCACTGTGATTTTATTTAGTATCTTTATTTATTGAAGTGCTTTAAATAGATATGGATTGACTCTCCTGGCTCTGGCTATTACAGCTTGAAAGGGAAGCTGCAGGCAGCTCTTGGATTAATGCACACAAGGCTACTGCCATGGATGCTCAGCATCCCACTCCATGTGGGACCTCCTCCTGTCTTCCAAACTTCAACTGGGGCCCCTGCATCCCCCTCCTCTTGCAAAACACAACGTCCTGGTGCCTCCACCGCTCCACATCCACATAAAATCCCCTTCACCACCACCAGCCTCAATCACCTCCACATCCAAAATTAAACCACCAGCTCCACCACTCACCCAGTCAAACCCTTCACCTTGTCACCTTCCTCATATGGTCAGAGCTCATCCAAGTAATCAGGGATTCATTCTTTCCTAGCAGCACGTCCTGCCAACCATTTATGGATTTATGAAAGTGGGAAGAGACATTGCAAGCCTTTATGGACAACACTGGCTGGGCCCCGCATTTTTCTTCCCACTGATTAAAGTAATAATGCTCAGTTAAGGAGTAAGTAAAAAATCACATGATTTTTAGGCAGCTGGGAAAGAGGAAGAAAATCTATTGCAGTGGCCCTGAACAAGCGCTTCCCCAGGGCTTCGAGGCAAAAAACTTATCAGACACTGCTCTGATAACATATTCAGGCTGAACCATTAGTCTTGGTCATATAAAAGGTGTAATAAAAGGTTAACTGCAGACTGAGTGAGCAGGGGGAAATGGGGTTAAAAACCCACAGAGGCCAAAAGCTGGGGGGTGGCAGCAGCTCTGGAGCTCGGTGGCATCCCCAGCACACACTCCTGACGGGAGGATGCTGAGAGTGGGCAACCACCTCCTGCCACACAAGTGTCCAGGGACAGTTTGTCTCCTGCATGTTTAAAGCTGCAGAGAAGTGGGAAAATCAGCATCCATAGGCACCATGAGGCTGGTGAAAGATTTCCCCAGAGCCAGCATCCTGAATCATCCTCAACAATGTATTTTCTCATTCTGGGCCTCATTTGGCTCCCCTTCTATGTCCCAGTCCCAATACCCATCTTACAACACCTTTTCCTCCACAAACACAGATCCTTTTCTTCTGTGTAACTCCAAACCAACCCTTTGTCCCAGGCACAGAGCTGTGAGGTTTCTGCTGTGGGTTTCTCTCTGCACCGGTTTCCCATCCGGCTTCTGTGGGAATGCCAGAGCACAAAGCAAGCCAGCTGTGACCTGTAGCTACTTTTAAAAAATTATCTCTACTGGAATTTTTTCCACACCTCGTGCAATGATGGAGATGACAACACAACCTCAGAGGGGTCCCCTTTTTCCTTAGCAATCACCTACTCTCTGATTGCCTCTTACATCCCATATAGATCACCCAACCTGGGGAAGCCAAGCAACACAAAATGAGCTGGAAACGACCCCCATCCTGCTTCCAAACCACGTTAGAAACCTCAAGTTAGTTATTCTTGAGGGGGAAAAAAGATTAAAATCCATGTTTTTCATACCTTAGACCCCCTCATACATGGATGAGAAGCTCATGGCATGAGCAAGTAGCAACCACACAGGTGCTTTTGCAAGTTCCTATTCCAGCGCCTCAGGCTCAGCCTTCCAAGCACATTCCAGGCTCCAGTCAAACTGCCCCCCATTTCTAGGGCTGGTGACCCCCAAACCAGCAGCCTATCAGCTCCACTGCTGTCCCTACAGACGTTGAAGGTCACCACCTTCCCCAAAGGTGGCCACAGACAAGGTCCACCCGCAGCCGGGCGCCTGATCCCAGCATTATCCAGCCCAAGCCATTGCTTCCTCCCTCCCTCCTTCCCTCCCTCCCTTCAAGGCTGGTTTTCCAGGCAAAACAAGGATGGGAATTACTCAGGCAGCATGTGACATGACCACCAGAAGAAGGGCATTGCATTACTGGAGCTAAAACTGGATCCCAGTTTCTATTGTGTATTCTTTTGTAGTGATGGGAAGAAAGAGCTGCTGCTCTGTAATCAGGCCTCTTCTGGCTGCTTCCCCGCTTTTAGGGCCAACCAGGATAATACAACGTTGCTTTCATGTGGCAAGAGAAGCTTATAAACAACACTATTACACTGCTACACCGCCGAAATTAAAGCCCTGCTCCGAGCCTCAGTCCCTCCCACAGGCAGCCTGCTTTGCCTCAGACTTAATTTCTTCTCCCAAAGTCTGCAGTACAGGGAACAGACTGAATGTGGTCCTGAATAAGCACTCGTGAAATGCAGTGACTCCAAAAATGATGTCCATTACCTATTTCTGAAAAGAAGAGTCATTCCTTCCAGCTCTTGCTAATGTGCTCTCAGCAAACACTCGTTTCTTGTTTCCCCCACAGCAGAGCAGCTCCAGATCACAATTCACCCCAAAACATGAAAGTCTTCGCTTCACTGATGCGTCTTTGCAGCTTTATTGTACTTTTTTGGTCCAAAATGATTGAGATTTAACCCCCCCTTACCCCATAAAAATTCAGATTCTGAGCTCACCCATACACATCGAGCCTAAAACCTCCAGAGTGGATTCATTCACCCAGAAATTATCTCAGCTGTGAAACATCACAAGGGGCAGTCACTTTCTCAGCAGTCTCAAAATAGAGGTTGTTTTTCTTTTTTTAAATTAAAAGGGATGCCATCTCTCTGCATTATCTTCCTTCAAGCACCAGGAACAAACATCCTGGTGCTTGAAGAAAGTACATTTCTGCTTTTCTAGCTCCAGGTTCTCATTTCCACCAGCTCCTTGAGAACCTCTTCCTGGTTTTCCAAGCCTTCTCCTGCACTGCTTTAAGAGCCTGTCTCTGCAAATAACGTGTTCTAAAACCTAGGGGACTCTGGAATAGGACAAGGACTCATTTCACCACCCAAGTGACCCCAGTCCTTCCTCAGTCTCAGCTCCTCTTGGATTAAAGCATCTCCCGGGCAGCTCAGTTGGGACAAACCAGTGAGGCAAGAGCCAGTTTATTATGGCACAGACCAAGGGACAAATACCAGCCAGATCAAACCCTGGGGACACCCTGAGGACCTGCAGAAGCATTAGAGATGAAACCATCTCTAATGGAAGATGGTCTTCCCCCCACCATCTTTCCCCTTGGTGTTCCACTTTCAGAGGGGCCAAGAACTGCTGCTCCCCAAAAACATGGAAAGCCAAAGCTGCAGAATAATCCTGGCCCAGAAGTCTACAATAACCCAAACTCCTCCAACACTTAGACCCCGTGGTTGACATAAATGCCCCACATCCAACATGCCCAGTGATTTCTTCCAAAGCTAGAAGGAAGCTTCCCCGCCTCTCCCTGCTGACCTGAGCGTGGGATGCTCTTCTGCTTCCCCTTCCATCCCAAACATTATTAGCAAAGGATCATTTCCTTCAAATAAAGGCCACCTGCTAACAAGTGCCTTTTGCCATGCCCTGAGAGTGGCCTTCAGCACTTCCCTCACCTTGCCTAAGGTTTTTCCAGCATTTTTCTCAGTCCTTCATTAATTTCCAGGTACCCCATCTCTGCTCATACACCCCTTAGTCCCCTAAGCAGCACAGCAAAGCCTGTTTTCCTATCTATTTGCTGCTCCAAATACTCCCTCCCACATGGCATTTGTGTTCCCCAATAGTAGGTAGCAAGCGTTATGCTGTTGATGTTTTGGGTTGGTTTTTTTTTAGTAGGATATTAATAGATCCCTCTCACTGGCCAACCAGACTAAATAAAAACTTTATTGCTAATTTCCTAATCAGGCAGGCGCTTAATTACGAGACATCTACTTCTGAGTCAGAGAGGGATGCAGACATACAAACAGCACAGCAGCTAAGTAAAAAAAGTCTGGATTTTTTTTAGGAAATTAAGCTAAAAAAAGAACATCCCTCCCCCCAACAAACAAGCAACAAAAAGAAACAAATAATCCAGCCAGCCCAAAGATAAATCCATGGGGATTTTTGGTATTGGTGTTTTAGGCACAGGAGCTCCTCTTGCTGCAGAGGACAAGGTAGTCCAGAGGGGCTGGATCCCACGGCTGCTCCTGGGGTTCACGGCAGTGCCTCCCTCCCCCTGTGTCCCACATATAGCACAGTCCCCACGGGCTGCGAGCAGATGGTTTCCAAGCTGACAGGTTGCCAACAGCTCCGTGGAGCCGGTCGGGGGAATCAGATATTGTCTCCATGCCTTTAGTTTTGGAAACAAAAGACGTCTCCCAGCTAAGAAAGTTTGCCGGGAGACCTCGGCACTTCTCCTGCTTTTGGGTTTCTTTTTAAAAGCACTTTCCCCCAGCTCAGATCACTCAGGTCTGATGTCTGTACAACTCCACAAGCTGCCTGCATATAACTTTTTCCACTTTTCCTCTGACTTTCCTCTCTGTAGCTGGAAAGAGACCACAAGGACAGCCCTGGTGCAGGGCACACCACCCTTGCTTTTCCAGTGAGCTGCAGGCACTCCCTTTCTGGCAAAAATTTCTTCCTTCAACTTCCTATCAAACTTGCAAACACCATGAACTCAGGACAACCCAGAGAAGCTTCTTCCCAGCATCCCTGTTGTTTATTTAGAGGAACCCCAAGGCTTGGAAACAGCCCTGGACCCCAGCCCTAAACACACAGGACAGCAGAGTGCCAGGCAAGGGACCCAAATCATCTTTCAGGGAGGGTTTATTTTATAAAATCATCCTTCAGTAGGCCACGCTGGATCCCCCCACACACCTACCAGGATACAAAGCCCAGCCAAACTGCAGGATTCCGGCTCCTTTGGCTTCCCCGCTGGTTTTAGCTCTGCAACTCGATCCTCAGTGAAACATATGGTTTGCATTCTCCCCACTAAACTTTCCACAGACTCTTTCCCCCGCCTCCCCATGGCACACAAACCCAAGCCCTTTTTCTCTCCGAGCAAGGAGTCATGATGGCAGCCCTTCCCATCCCTCTCCAAGGGAAGGAGATGGGCACAGGCAGAGCTGGAGAGGCTGCAGTAAAACCCCTCGGCCGAGACAGCTAAGTGGGCTTTGCTATTTCATGCAGGGGTCATTAACATCCCGGCTGGATCTGCTGCATCCCCTTCCAGCCAGTCCATAAATACTGAGCAAAGTGTGTCATTGGGATGTGGAGATGGAAAGGGGGGGAGCAGCATGACAAGAACCTGCTCTGCAAGGGAAGCTTTTCCTTCCCCAGCCAGCCCAGGACCACTGGGATCCCACATCCAACCTCGTCCCTCTGCAAAAGCCAGAAACAGCATCCTTTAGGATGCAGGAATGGCAAAAGGGTCCAGCAGTGCTCAGAGGATGTTCAGGGTTAAGCAGCTACTTCACCTCCTCTTTTCCCCTCCCTGCATGCAAAAATCATCTTTTATTTTCCTGTTAGGCAGTTTTCATCTAATTTTCTGCTTCATCCAGCAGCCAGGCTTTTCCCCCTCAAAATTACTACAGCAGCCTAAGCCGGTCTTTGTTCAGCCCAGAAGCCTGATGCAGAGGGAAGCGGCAAGTGGGATTTTTATGGAGCATTACTCTGACTTACCAAAAAGTGAGGCATGACCTTCTCCCAGCCCGTGGGGCTGAGTGGAGTTAAAAATCCACAAGGGCCCTCGTACCCCCTTCTTCTTCCCAGTGTCCTCAAAGCACTGCACAGGAGAGGAGCCCTGCGGAGCTTGGGAGGGCTGTGGGATGGATGGATGGAGGGATGGAGGGATGGATGGAGGGAAGGGTGGAGGGAAGGGTGGAGGGAAGGGTGGAGGGAAGGGTGGATGCCTCTGGCCAAACAGCGGCAGCTGTGATGGAAACCAGAAGCCTTGTGGTCTGCGAGCCCGACTGCCTTCTCAAGGCATGCCGAGCATTGCTGGCACGCCTCCGTGTCCCACACTGGCCTCCTGGCCATGTCCGAGGCAAAAAAAAACCCCAAATCCCCTGAATTTGTGTGAAATTTGTGTCTTTTCGGCAGCACAGGACCAGCAAGCCCGACAGCTTCTTGGAGCTGAGCACAGCACAGATTCCTCTTAGCAGGTATTAAAAAACCACATTTCAAAAAAAAAAAAAGTCATCTATTTTTGATTTGTTCTGTGTTTAGGAGTGGTTTTACTCAAGGTTTTAGCTGAAAAGAGGAGGCTCTGCAGTAACCTGTGGCTTCCCCTACTCTTTACCCCTCAGAACCCTTCTTCGTCAGCTGCGACCCCATCTGCAAAGCTAGCACATGGGTTTTTCCATCCCCAGCAGGACTGGCCCCAACACGCCCCAGACTCCCGGGGTTTTGCTATAAACTACAAAGGAACCTGCCCAATTCGCCCCAGTTTGCATAACCAGTTTATCCCAAGCATTTGTTTTAAAAGCTCAGCTCTGGTTAGTCACTGTTCAGCCCAAGCAAAACCCAACCCTCTTCCCAGCTTTTGGATCTTGCTTTTCCAGCTTCAGGAAATTTTTATCTTGGTGTATAAATTTTAGAAACATGAAATATGTGCCTTGATGCCTTGTTTTATATATATACACACATATATATTATATATGTTTTATGTATATCAGGGTATCCAAAGGATCCACAACCCAGGATAGGGATTAGCCATGAGGCTGTAACTCCTGAAATCCAAACCTAGTCATTCACCAGCAACAAACCATTAAGCATAGACACACATGGAAAAAACGAGGGAATGAGAAGGGGGAGGAAAACAGTTTTATAGCCCTTGGCAGCCCACACCTCACTTCATCACGCTCAGGATCCCAGTCACCCGAGCAGCTCCGCAGCCAAATCCCCTCTCCTGTAACAGATCCCGTTAGTGCCGACGCCGGAGCGCGGAAGAGGCTTTTGCAAGGCTCTGACTGCAGAAAAGCAGCCAAAATGATGCGCGAGGGGAATCAGACATCCTGCAGGAAAACCAGCTTCCACAACTGAGTCAGCATCTCCTCCTAAAGATCGGGGGAGGACAGGAGCAACTGCAGGCCTGGGGGACACGCATGGATGGACCTGGCAGGGGAGCCCCAAATGTCACCTCTTCTTCTTTCCAGCCCAAAGTGGCCCCAGCAATGAAAATGGAGTCAGGCATGCACCCAGCAGTGACAACACGTCACCAAATGCTTATCCCCAAAACACAGACTGATGGAACTCAGAGGAGACCCTATGGAGCAGCGTAGAGATGCCACAGCCCCAGGGAGGAGCTGGGAGCACTGCGAACAGCTTTATCCCAGCCTAATTCAGATTTCTAGCAATACTTGACCCACTCTGTGAAGATGTCCCCAGCCAGGGCCCAGACAGAAGAGACAGGACATTTATGCTTCTCCAAAATAAGCTGGAAGAGAAAACCCTTCAATGAACCCCGTCTCCAGCACAGCGACCCAGACCGCTGATTACTTTTAATTGCTGTGTAATTGGACTCTGGGAGCCGTGCTTTCATTTTAAGCCTGTCTCTACATTTCACATCTGTCAAAGGAGGAAAGAAAAACCTTCAAAAGCAATATTCCAGCGCAGGAACACTGTAGCACTATCCAGCAACTGCCAAACCAGCCGTGGCAGGGGGAGGCAAAGGCTGCACACCCAGCCTGTTTGGGATAAACAGGGTAGAGAGAGGTGCTGGGATCCCACACCCGGCAGCGGCCATCCCAAAGGAGGCAATAGCCCCAGGCCAGATCATGGCAGACAGCATGGCCACATTGCAGGATCCACCCTCATGACCAGCAGTAATTACTACCTTCACTTGCAGGGCCCTGCAAAGCCCTCAGAGATGCCCCTCCAGGTGAGGGTGGGGACACTTGTTCAGCTCCACAGATGAAAAGCAAGCAGCAGACCACACTTTTTTCTTTTTTTTTTTTGGTTGTTTTAAATAGCAACCACTTTCTGGCTGCTGGAAAACACCCTCCCTTCTGTTCTCCAAGCCAACCCAAACAGATGGAGCCAATAACGCAGCTGGGTGATGGCACAGGATGGTGAGGGCTCATCAGGGGGAGAGCAGCCCCTGTTCACAGACTACAAGAGGGGGAACCAGACCCCCTGAAGACAGCAGGGAGGAAGAGCCTATGAACCCAGTGGAAGAACTTCGGTTCATCCATCTCCATAAAACCCTCCAAAGTCCTGTTATGAATCATGAAAGCTAAAAACCACCTCCAGGATCACTGAGTCCAACCTTCGACTGAACATCACCTTGTTGGCCGTGGGATTGTCCTCCACCCCAGTTGCTCTCAGTCATCCAGCTAGTAGTCAGGAAGAATTACAGTTTCCCAGATATCATGTGAGTCCACTGGAGGGTCAGTGAAACAAGGTCTTCACCTTGATGCCTTCAGCCACTGCTGTGGATGTCCTCATGTGTGCCCTGAACCTCGCAGCCTAGAAAGCACTGAGGACACTGCTGACAGCAATGCTGCATCCCAGGTGTGTCCCTTCTCCCACTTAAATCTGTCCCAAGGAATTTCTAGGCTCTGCAACCTCCTGCTTAAGGAAAACTCCCCCACTGTACAGTGCAACACAACCCTTTTAATAGCCTCCTGCCTCTGCAAGCCACCCAGCCAGGAAGCCTGGATTTGGCTGGAAATGTCTCGTTCCTCCATCCTGCCACTGCCCCAGGAGGTGCAGGTACACCCAGGAGTCCACCCAAAGGTGGGCAGCCCAAACTGCTCCTTGAGTCGTGAAATAGGACCTATAGAGGCATTTAAATGCTGTTGATGTGGCAAGAAGGGGGCAAGCAGGGGTCACTTCCGTGCTACTGGCAGCTCCCAGGGACAAGAGGCACTCGACAAAAGGAAAGACTCACAAAGCTACAGGAGGACAAAGTCTGGGTGCAGAAAACCTTGCTCTCACCTCACCTGTGCCCTCACCTCCCATCCATTTAAGAGCCACCCATTTAAGAGCCACCACGGCCATCTCCATACAGCTCCAACAGGGGAGGATGCCTGGCAGGGAGGAGCATCATTGTGCCTTCCAGGAAGGAGCATTCCCCATTTCCCATCCTGCACTCAAACCCTCTTATGCATGTTCTACCTGCACCTGGACAGCCTTTGGTTCAACATATCAAGGTGTGCTGAAACTCATCCCTAGGACAAGACAAGGCATCCAAAAATCATGTCACATGCAGCAACATCAATTCCGAGAGCATTTCTCCACCTCTATGGAAGCTTTTTTTCACTCTCCATACCTCTTTCTAGAATTCCATACTATCCACCTGCACGGATCCTCAGCTGATGCCCACAGCATCATTCCCACAGAAGCCCCCAAGACCACTCATCCACACTCGGATGTCCTCGTCCCTCCTCCTGCAGTGGCCCCCATTCAAGAGGGAGGCAGATGGATCTAATATGCATTAAACATCTCAAAATTAGATTTTCCATGCTCTTTCAAAGGGAAACAATCCCTCAGCTTTCACACTTGGCACAGACTTGTGAAGGAGGGGAGCCAGAGGTCAGCAAAGGTTCTTCATGGGGTCTTTATGGAAATCACACAGGCAGGACCGCCCAGAAGCAGGAGAGATGCAGGGATCTGCCTTTCGTATCTGGCTCCACACGGGGGTTGTACTGGTTAGGCTGACAGCCTGTGTTCACAGCCCTGGGTATTCCAGCTGGGAAGAGATCACTTGTGGCACAAACCAGCCCTTTTCCTCCTCCTTTGTTATTCCCATAAGATGTTGGAATAAACCAGGGAGAGAAGCAAGGGCAGCTATGCTGTACGTGTGTGTACACAGGTGTTATGGACTTGTGGGGCCAAGGGAAACCCCCACAAAAATGCTCCCCAAATCCATACAGGTCTTCTTTCCTAAGGGGACTTGCTTCCCTGGAGAAAGGGACAGCCCAGACCTTGAATTCCAGGAGAGAAAAGCTCTGCTCACTTTTCTTCTTGTATAACCAGGTATATTATTACTCTTAAGTAATAATATAAGTAATAAGTGTCTCAGCTTGCGCCCCTCGTCTTCCAGGGTATAAAAAACAACAACAAACAACACAACACACCAGCACTGCCTCAAACTTACACAGCAAGCAAAGCCAAAGGGGAAAAATAGCTCAAAAACATTTGATTTTTAAATGCTGGGGTACTATGTCAGCCATGTCCACCCAGATCAAGGTACGCATGGCAGACAGTGGGATGCAGCTCCTGATATATATTTCACTTGGATAAATTCAGTTTCCTCCTAGGAGGAAACTTTGTGCCATGGTCACAGTCCAATTTTGGGACTCCAGTGCCACTGCCACTCTGTCTGCCATTCCCATGCTCCTACCCCACGTGGCTTCACAGTCATTCCCAAGGCCTGGGATCTGGTAATTCCTCCTCCCTGCAGCAAGGAATTAGCTGAAAAGCGGATGTTTCCCAGCACCAAAACAAGTGAGAGCTTGGCCTCAAGCTGAAACACGAGGAGAGAAGACACCGAGGCCTCCATGGGTGCTCCAGCCAGGCAGGCAAGGGAAGGGGCCCAGCAAAGCCCATGGACAGGTACGAAGCAGAGTTCACACACAAGGCAAACACATTTTTTGCCTCTCAGGCTGTAGGACACCCTGCCTGCTGCTGAGCATTGTGGTGACATAGGGCTTGCTTTGCTTCCATGCTTTTTCCCTTTCCCTACCTGAATTTCTCCACAGAAGAAGACTGGGCTACCTGCAGAAACACAGGGTGCCCAAACTTGTCACCACTGTCCCTTGACCAGACTTACCCCAAGATACACCCTCAACCATCACGAGTTTGGTTTAAAGCCTACAGCTTCAACATCCCCCTAGTTACACCAGTCAGCAACACCTGGACCCCACTCTGGGGAGGAGGCCCAGGCCCCACCAGCCCAAGTGTCTCACTGCAAACCTAATCCAGCTACATCACACCTGTGTGGGTCTGGGGGAGCCCTGTGAAACAGGGAACAGCCTCCCTAAGAGTGGGAGAAGCCACTTAAGGCAGGAGGGGGCAGAGGAGACCCAAGTGGGGCCGGGCTGGGCTGTGGCAGGGAGGAACTCTCAGGAGATTAAAGGCAGAGTGCAGGACACGCTGGAGCAAGCCCCATGCTAAGTAATTCCTGCTTCCCTTCCCTTTCCTCGTTTTTCAGCGTGGCTTCACTCAGCCTTTCCCAGCCTGGCTGGCGTTTGATCTCAGGGCTCGCTCTGCCTTTCCCTCAGCAGAGGTGCTGAGCCCAGTAAAAATAAAAAAACTGGGGGTTGAGCCCCTTAAAAAAAAAAACCTGGCAAATAGCAGAGGGATGAAAAAAAAAAATCCCCTAAAAATCCAAGCTCAGCAAACATGTAGCTGCTACCAGCCCAGCCCAGCGGTTTGGGATGGGGAACGGGCTCTGGAGGAGGAGGAGGAGGAGGAGGAGGAGGAGAAGACGGCAGCTCTTCCCCTCGCCGAGGAGCAGGTCTGGGGCTGCCAGCCCAGCGCATTCCTATGCTGTGAGTCAGGCCCCCGAAGAACCAGGAGGCTTCAAAAACAATACTCCGTGCAGCCTTTGGGATGCTTTGCTCGCCTTCTGGCTCTCTGGCCTCCCCCGTTTGAGCGCTCTGCTCCCCAAAGGGACCAAAACTGCTTCATCTCAATCCCCAGCTGGGACCCTCAAGAACATCATTTTCCGTGCAGGGAGCCCAGCGTGAAGGTGAAAGCAAACCCACACTCCAGAACTGCCTCGACAGTAAAAATCCAAGCGCCAGCCAAGTCTGCAGGGCTGCAGGGACAGAGAGAGGATTTAGGGAGTGTTAGGGAGGGTGCTGCATCCAGCGAGGGGCCTCCAGGCTCCCACCAAGAGAGGTCCCTGGAAGGGCGGGTGTGGAACCAAACATCAGAGCAGCTCTCTGGGCCTTTCTGCCTCTCCCAAGCCAAAGCTCTGCAATTCCCAGCCCTAGTGCAGACCCACTGCAGGTCATGGAGGATTTCTTCCAGAGCTCCAGCCTAATATGAGGAGAGACATCGCTCAAAAGCTGCTGGTTCACACTGCTTCTGGGACACCATGAGGGCTGTTTTTTGGAGATACAGCTCACACAACACTCCCTTAAGGTCCCGAGCTCTGGCAGAGCTAGGGAAGGATTACCCAAGCTCCCTTCAGCCCAAGGTGAACAGAAGGAAGTCACAGACTGGTTTGGGTTGGAAGGGACCTTAAAGTTCATCTCATTCCAGCTCCACTGCCACGGGCAGGAACATCTTCCACTATACCAGGACCCATCCAACCTGGCCTTGAGCACTTCCAGGAGGAATAAGACTCCATGTCACCAGACACAGATCCCCTGCACAGAGCCCAGCATCCCAAGGGCCAGGGCTGTGTCAGCTTGGTGCCACCGTGCTCTGACTCACAGGCAGGGGTGGCTTGCACAATACAACTGATTACAGCAAATTACACCTTTGAAGATTATGGAACACCAAAATTGGAGCCAGTGGGCCTTCAAATGCCACAGAGGAGCTGATGGCAGCCACTGAGTGGCTCAGGCATCCCTTGCACCCCTGCTAATCCGCCCTTCCCACGGTGAGACGCATAGGTGGGATGGCAGGAGGGGGCAGAGGGAATGGGCTGATGATTTATCTCCCCCTGCTCCCCCCACCCCCCCTTCTCTTGCTCCATCAAATGTTTTCACTCGCATTAACATTGCTAAAGCTGGGAGGCTATAAATGAATAGGAAACAGCAGGAACCTGTGGCTTTATGGCACCAACATCTGCTGTAATGAACTCCTCAGACTCCATACAGCCCCTTCCGTCCTCACCTCGCAGCATTCCCGGCCTGGCACTGGCCTGCCAGCCTGACTTCGCCCAGCAAAGCCCAGCTCAGGACTCTCCCAAAACCCCACAGGGCTGCCAGGATGATCCCACCAGGCCCACCAGCCACAAACACGCTGGGAGGGAGAAAGCCATGGGGATGCCACTGCTAGAAATGGAAGGAAAACAGAGGTCCTTGCAGCATCTTGGCTTGCTTAACTGACCCAAAATACAGATATGTTTTTTTCTATATTTTTATATATAATTCCTGTTCAGCTAGGACAGGGATGGAAAGGGAACCAGCATCTACAGCACCAAAGGGACTCACAGGACCATACAGAGATGAAGGATACAGCTGGACACTCCAAGCTCCTTATAGGGCCAGCTTTTGGTTTCTAAGCAGAGAAAATGCAAGCTGGATTTCCTCCCTGCCCCCCACAACGACAATTTCCAAGAGATTCTGCTCTCTCTAAAGTAGTGTTTTTGCATTTCTCTCCTATTTTTTCTTGTTTCAGTATGTCACTCTGCTCCTACCATGCACAGAGAGCACCTGCTTCTAAGAGAAAGAGGGCTCCGCAACCAAACAGCTGAAGGAGGAGGAGACAAAAAACCCCCAAGCACATCGTTCCACACACCACTATCCTCAAGCCTCCACTTCCAAAGGGCAGGATTTGGTAGGCAACAGGTCTTGGAGCAGCTTTTCCCCAGCCATCTGCTCACAATGGCAGCAGCAGGCAGGCAGCCTCCTGCCACCCATGTCCTCTTGCTGCTGGGGGACAGCAGTGCTGCTATCCCCCCTCCATCCCTCTATCACCGGGTGTTTTTCTGATGGTGGTAGGGCAGAAGGATGGAAGGACATTCCTTCACCAGGATGGCAGCATCACACTGTCTGTAAACACTTTTGTCAAATGAGCCCCCCACCTCCAGCATCACCCTCTGGATTTCAGCTGCCCTTCTACAGCCTCTGTATAGCCCCGTGGGGAAAGCTCAAGCAAGCTCCAAGTCCTCACACCAAGCTGTTTTTCTACCCAGAGGAGCACACACAAGAGCAGGATGAAGCCTGGAGAGCAGCCAGGCAGGTAAAGCCCCAGGCTCAGGGAGGAGGACATGCTGGGAGCTGGGTTCCCCCAGCAGTGATCCTGGGGATGGATGAGTGGACCAGATGCTTTCTGGGTTTCTAACCTCCATCCAAAACAACACTTCTACCCCCACACTGCAAAACCCAACACAAACAACATGTATATTCTTTAAAAGAGAAAACTGTTTTCTGGGTGATGCCTCTCCCTAAAAAGCAGGCAAGGACGGGGAAGGGCGTGGATGATCACCCGGGCTAAGCACCAATCTTGGCTCCCTCCTCTGCATCATCACATGCCATTTCTACACAATTCTTCTGAAGAAACACTTAATTATAGCTCTCCAGCTAAAAACTCTATTATACACACACACACATATGCCATATTAGCAGAGTGCCTTGAAAGAGCTCCCCAGACTCAAACTGAGCCAGGTGGGTCAGGTTTAACTTGTTTTTTTTCTTCTTCATTCCCTCCCTCCCTCTTGCCGAGTTTTATTTCAACCCCTGCATGAACTCGGTGCACACAAAAATAAAGAGGACGGAGCCAGGCACCAACACAGTGACATCCCCCCAACTCCCCTCAGCATCTACAGAAAGCTTGGACACTGCTGAACCCTAACCCACAGCAGCCTGGCTAATCCAGTCGGGCTAATCCAGCCTTCTCAAACCCCTGGCATCCCATGCCGTGCCGAGCCTTCAGGCCCCTCGCTGCCCATCCCTACGGCACTGCTCCCAGCCAAGCAGGACACCAGTTGCCAGCTCTCAAACCTCTCCCTTCCCACTGAGGGAGAGTTTCTTCTGGCTGGAGGATGCTGGTGCAGCAACGTCCAGGCCCCTGGATAAGTCAAGAGTGCCATTCCTGTTTCCCATTTGCCGAAATACACTGGATCTTTGTGTGGCGGAGGCGGAAAAAATATTAATCTCATTAGACTCCCTCCCTAAAATTCCTCGTCACCTTAATTACGCTTCAGAAAAGAAGGCTTGGTTCATTTTCCTAGAAAATCATCTTGTCAGGAGACGCTTTCAACTCCTTAACCAGACCAATCTGTGCTTTGCGACACATCCTCAAACCCTCACCAGGAGCTGTGGGGAGCGAGAGATCCCGAATTCCCACTGGGATGACGACCTTGCCCAACACGGTTATAGACTCTTCAAGCCTCCAAAAAGCCATCAAACTTTATAGAGCTCCACTTCTGAACTCTACACTTGAGCACATCTTTTTATACCCCGAGAATAAACACGGGCACCTTTGTTTTGCCACCGCCGGAGGATGACAAAGGACAAAGTCCTGAGGTGCTGAGGATGTTCATCAGTTGTGGAGGGGATGTGGGGGGGAATATATATAGCGGAAAGGCTAAATCTGATCACAGGAGTCCTAACGAGAGAGGACAGCAGGAGAGATGTGCCTCTGTTTCTTGTCTGTGGCAGGGATTACTAACGGAAGGGCTGGATTTAAGTGCATCTCAATCACAAGATTGGGTTGCACACAGGAAACTTTGAACAGCCATAGGAAAAGACCACTTGGCTGCCCGGCCGTCAGTCGCTCAGCTTATAAAAATGCAGATTTAGTAATAATCATTAAAAAAAAAAAAAAAAGACAAAAAATACGGCCTGAATAGTTACTTATTTGACCCACCGGGGAATCACAGCCGGCGCTACTACAAACAGGGCTGGGTTTGTTTTGCTTTTGCCAAGAAAAATATATAT
>VZRV01010566.1:2400609-2428460 GCA_013398115.1 Falcunculus frontatus
GGGCCGGGGCGGGGCGGGCCCTGCGATGAGCTGCGCCCGGGCGCAGCCGCGCCCCGCCCGCCCCAGCCCGGGATGCGCGGGTCCAGCGCAGGCGGGAGCGGGGTGCGCCTGGGGGTGGGGGATCCGCGCCAATCCAGCGGGAGGGGGGACCCCGCTCTGCAGTGGGGGCGAGCGGGCACCAGGGGGAGCCGCGCAACGCGATCCGAGCCGGGGTCCCCCGCGAACCCCCCCGCGAAAATACTTTAACGCGTGAAAGCGGCGCGTCCTGCTGCGCTCTTGTCAAAGGATCAGGTTAGAAGGGACTGAAAGATCATCTCCTTCCATGGGCAGGGACACCTTCTACTAGCCCGGGGTGCTCCAAGCCCCGTTCAACCAGGCCTTAGACACTTCTAGGGATCCTGGGGCAGCCACAGCTTCTCTGGGCAACCTGTGAGGGCCTCACCACCCTCACAGGGAAGAATTTATTCCTCATGTCCCCATCTCACCCTGCCCTGGTTCAGTTTGAAGCCATTCCCCCTTGTCCTACCGCTACATGCTCTTCTAAAAAGTCTCTCTCCATCTTTCTTGTATCCCTCCTCTGTCCCCACCCCCGAGAATGGGCATTAAAATCCAGGCCCCAGGATGTACCTGCAGGAGCATAAAAATAACAGATGCACATGCACACAAATAATAAAAGAGAATTCACACACTGAGGGAGGTATTCTGCAACTGCTTCTTGATATGTGGCCTTTTGGTTTTAAAGGGGGCTGATAAAAAGGATGGAGAGTGACTTTTTACTGGGGCAGATAGTACAAGGACAAGGGGAATGGTTTTCAGCTGAAAGAGGAGAGATTGAGAGGAGATGTTTGGAGGAATTTTTTTCCTATGAAGGTGGTGAAGCCCTGGCACAGGTTGCCCAGAGAAGCTGTGGCTGCCCCTGGATGCCTGGAAGCATTCAAGACCAGGGTGGACAGGGCTTGGAGCAACCTGGGATAGTGGAAGGTGTCCCTGTCCGTAGCAGGGGTTTGCAACTCAATGATCTTTAAGGTCTCTTCCAAGCCAAACCATTCCATTATATGCCCACATCTCCCTCCTTGTAAAGAACTGTAAACAAAACTCACAAGTTTGCAAGATTTGGCAGGGCTGCAATTTTCCAGCTGGTGAGTCTCTCCTTAGAATGGGTTTAAACCCCACCCTGGCTCCTTGCTCAGTGGAAGAAAGGGGGGCAAAAGGACTCAGCAGTGCTTTTTTTGTGGGGAGTGATCCCCGAATTCAGCAAAGCCACATGCTGCAGCAGTGTCTGTGAAACAAGAGTGACAACAAGATCCGCTCTTTTCCACTAAGGAAGAAGGGGCTGCCGTGGCTGCCTAGAAATGGTTAAAATAGCATGGGAACTGCTAACTACTTTTAATTGCTGGCAGCTGCTCAGTTCCTCGGGTTAGGGCAGTGGGGGCGAAGGCGCCCTGGCAGGCAGGCGGTAATTACAGCCTGTGCCTCGCCGCCAGCCCAGTGCAACCAAGGCCGTGGGTTTGGCGCCGGAGCTCTCCAGGCTCAACGAGCTGCTCCAGCCACGGGGCTGCTCCCAGGGCTCAGCCTGGTCGTCGCCTTCAGAAGGGAGTGCAAACCCTGACAGGATGCAGATGCTGTTGAATCGGGATGTTGCATGCAAACCGTCACCCAAAAATGAAAATCCACCTTTGGGAACCTTCCAGAGACGTCGTGAGCTCTTCCTGCTGCCCAGGTTCCTTCTCCCGCCCTCTCCCTCAGCCAGAGGTACCCCCAAAAACCAGGAGGTACTCGTTGCACGTTGCTTGGGCCACCTGCACATCACTGGTGATGCAGCTGCTGTGAGTGCTACCTCGAGCACCCCACACTCGGCTGCACTTCAGCCGGTATTTACAGAGCAGTGGGACGTGCCGGAAAAGGCTGAAGAGCGGAAAAAAAAAAAATCTCATTTCCAGTTGCTGTCAAGGGAGCAAAGCTGTAAGGGAAGAGCCTGGCTGGGCAGCGAGGAGAAGGGATGCACCTGAGGCAAACCCAGCAGTGCTGGCACTGGGGGTAAGAGCTCTGGGAAAATGAACCAGGAAAAAATGGTGTTTTCCAACTGGATCAAGCCAGATGAGTGGAATTTCAAAGTACCTACTCTGGGAAGCAGAGTGTGCCTCTTTTGTAGAAATGAGTGAGAGCAGGTGGGTTAAACCGGTCAGCGTTTAAGCCAGTCTGGTATTCAAAATATGAATTAAAGCGATGCAAATGAAGGGTTCACTTACCCCTATTGCGCAATTTGAGAAAAATATGACATGACAAACTATCATTAAGGCAAAGGGCTGTTTTTCCTCCCAGGTGTTTATGTACTACCCCTCGTTTTCCCTCTAATGGCCAGGCATGAACGTGTCAATCAAATTCCCGGTACAGCAGGACCGCTCCCAGCAGCTGATCTGAGGTGTGATGAGTTGCACTGGGCTCAGCTGGACTGGCTGAATCCAGCCCTTGTCATCAGCCCCAGAGGGGCTGGATGAAGCCAAGGGGAAGTGGATGGCGCATGGGAAAGGGTCTCTGGCACCTGGGGTCTCTGGCACCTGGCATTCTGCACCAGGCACAGGGAGGGACTGCTCTCAACTCTTGAGATGCAGCAGGATCAGCACATCCCACTGGTGACACACACGGCACCTGAGCAGGGACCTCTCTGGGCTGGACATTTGGGTCTCTGGCACAGCCAGGAGGAAGGGGGTGCATGAAAGTGTTAAAAAAGATGGCAATCAGATGACTAATAAACAGAGAAAACTCCCAAAGCTTAATCAGGAGGTGAGACAAAGACTCACTTGTTTGGGATTCAAGGTCATGGTGCCCTTCAGCTTTGACTGAACTGTCATGGGAGAGGTGGGTTTCTTTTCCCACCCAAACTTTGGAGGCAGAGCAGACCTTAGGTGGGCTGAAACATCCTCTGTTGATTCCTTTCCTTTCACACCTTGCTCCTCACTAAGTATCTCAGCAATCTGGGATAAGGCTGGGCTTGCTGGCACCAAGATATCAAGACATCTTTATGGTACAAAAAAATTTCAATTAGTGGGAAGGACGATTTTATTTCTTTTTTTTTAAGAAAAGGTTGTTCTTTTGAGCCCTCAGATGTTATTTGCAGCCGTGGTTGGCTGGAAAGGCTGCAGCCAGGGGTAGCCAGAGGTGCTTTTTTATTTGGGGGGTTCAGAGGTCTTAGAGGCAATTTGCATGGCATTATCTATAGCTGTGCTATCGGGACAAACAGTCCTGCCAACCTAATTAGGCATTAGGAAGGAGAGAGCATCTGAAGACCAGCACATAGGGGAAAAAGAGGGGATACGCAGCAAAGCTACTGATAACGTGGGGTTGAGGCACTGGGAAGGGCTTCCCCAGCACGGAAAAGCCTTGTAGAGAGTTTTGATTTACCTGGGATGCTGCTGCCCAGATGCCCTGGCATTGCCTCCCCACCAGCTCACCCTGCCACATCTCTTGCTCCACAGAAAGCGGCTTCCCTCCTCTGGGAATCCAGCCACGCTGAAATCCCCCCACTTTTTGTAAAAAGGGAATTTTAATAGGGAGCTTGTTTTTACCAGGAGAGCCCTAGCACAAAGTAAACACTGAGTTAGCAGTGGTTCATTTCATTTTTTTTCCTGTACTACTGACAATTTCCTCACTGGAGAGCTTTGGGAGCACCGAAGGAGGCTGCAGAAATTCCTGCTGACAGACCTGCTGCAAGGATGCTGTTACTGCCACGGAGAAGTACTGGATGCTGCCTGAAAAGGACAGGGAATTTGCTTCTCTATACAGGGAGAGTCAGGGCAGAAAAAGGGTTGGAGGAGGACAGGACAGGTTTTCCTGCGAAACAGGTGGACCAATATATTTTGACAGGTAGGTTGTTGCTGGGGGTCACCTAGATGGAGCCAGCATGTTGCCTTGGTTTGCCATGGGCCAGCTTCCCTGGGCAGGTAGTGATAGGACATGGGAGAACTGTTTGAAACTGAAAGAGGGGAGATTTAAAGAAGATGTTAGGAAGAAATTCTTCCCTCTGAGGCTTGTGAGGCCGTGGCAGAGGGTGCCCAGAGAAACTGTGGCTGCCCCATCCCTGGAAGTGTCCAAGGCCAGGTTGAATGGGGCTGGGAGCAACCTGGTCTAGTGGAAGGTGTCCCTGCCCATGGCAGGGGGTTGGAACAAGCTGATCCTTAAGAGTCCCTTCCAACTCAAACCATTCCATGATTCTATGATTCCCTGCTAATTTTCTCCCATGCTCTCTGAGGGTGAAGCATTCAGCACCCTCCCTTCCTTCCCCCACCCCACACTGGGGCTCCCCAGGTTATCCCTTTAAGCTCAGAGCAGGGAGGTGAATGCAAGAGACTGTCCTGCCCCTCACCTCCAAACAGGGATGCGCATTCCATGCTTGGACTGGTAGGGGCTCCTGAGGGAGCTGAGCAAGGCTCAGAAGATGTAGCACCTTCATGGAAGCTGAGGGTGGAGAAGACCCCCTTGATTAACAGGATGTCATACATGCCCAGGGAGCCATCCCTGTCAGGGACATGACCAGAGAGGGCAGAACATCCCCAAGATGAAGACCAAGACGACGGAAACATCATTTACATATCCCCAAATCTTCCAGCCCATGGGATAACTGACGTGCAGGGCCTGCACCAGATGTGGGGAACAAGGTGGGATCTCTGAGTCCTGGCTCCCTCCCAGACCAAGCCTGAGGGCAAGAGATGAAGAAGAGAGGCAGGATCTCTACGGAGGCACTGGGGAGGGAGTGGGAGTTTGTGGTTCAGTGGCTTCCAAGTCCTTTCTGCTTTGCAGAGCTTTACAAGTGACACTGGCGTGTGATTTGATTAGGGAAAGCGCTTCACTTTCTCCCGACTCCAGAGTCCCCTTGGCTTCAGCTCGAGATGCAATGGAAATCCTGCTGGGCATGGGGAGAGGCAGAACAAATACCCCCCCTCTCCCTGTGTCCTCCTTAGACCCTCGTGTCACCTCTCTCCTCCACCTTGGATGATGCTTCACAGCATCTGTGTCCCACAGGAGGACAGAGATGAAAGCTGCTCCCCCAGGGCCAGGAAAGCCTGGTTAGGAGATGGTGATTCCTAAGGTGACCATAACACACGTTAAGAACCCTTTCCCTTGTGAGGGGCTGAGCTGGGAGGCTGGGAACAGCTCCACATGTGCACACAGGGAACAAATAGGAAGGAGTGAGCACCCCAAGCCACCAGAAAATGCTTTGGGGGTTTTCATTGAGGCCATGGTTTGCTCCAGAGGGAGCTCTTGGCATCTGGACCACAGTCAGTGGTGCCTCCCAAGCATCTCTCAACCATCTGGAAAAGGAGAGAGTGGGGGAGAAGGGAGATCAACACAGCCATGAAGCAAAGCAGGGACCTTCCCATCTCCATCCTCTGGGTGAAGCAGGGCTGGCAGGGGAGTTGGAAATTGCCAGGAGGGATGAATAAGGGAGAGGAAAAGAAAAGCCATGGCAGGACAGTATAAAAGCCTCAGTGCCATGGAGCAGGTGCAGAGGCAGTGATAATTCCCCATTTCTTCCAACAGAGGAACTAGGAGTGTCCAAATTGAGTTATTGGGCAGCAGATTTAGGGACAAACAAAAGACAGCGCTTTTTCACCCCACCCATAATTAAATTATGGAACTCATTGCCACAGGGTGCTATGGAGACCTACAGCCTAAGTGGCCCTCAGAAAGCATTTAGGCAAACTCACAGGGCATACAGGTCTGTCAAGGTCTGTTAAACATGATGGAACAGCCACCTCAGGGAGTCCCTAAAGCCCAAGGTTTCCAGCAGCACATGTGGGACAAGGGGCTCAGCAGACCTGCCAATGCCTTGCCAGGAATGCTGGACCAGCACAGCCCGGGAGATAAATAGCATCTAATCACCTAAATAAACCATCCCTCAAATCCTCCTGAGGGCAAGGAGAGGTTATTGGGCTCAGAAGTGCCCATGATGATGCTACAGGATAGGCAGAGAGGGAACCTCAGAGTTTCTGTCCATGTCCCAATGCAGGGATCCTCCAGGATCCCTCACCAGGGATTTTTGGCTGGGGCTTCCCTCACAGCTGACTGGGTGAGACAGGGTGAGCAGGGCTCTGCTGTTTCCACAGCTGCAGGCTGAGATGCTCTTGCTCAGAAAGGAAAGAGAGAAAAAACATCTCCTACTCCCTGTGAAGACCCCACATTCCAGACCCACCTGCCATAAGCACAGCCCCTGCTCCTCGCTCTCCATCCAGCATGTCAGCTCAATAATTTATCATCCAGGAGGTGCAATAACCATCCATAATTCACGAGCAATAATGTTCTACAAGTTGGAACTGGCAATTTGGCTCCGTGGACCACGTGCCTCCTTCCCGGGGCTGCCTCATGCCACTTCCAAGGACTTGTTTCTTCTTGCCAAAAGGCACAATAGCAGCAGCCACCTCCAGGTGGATACAGCCCTGAGCAGCATCCTAGTAACAGCAGGTTTTGGAGTAGTGTCCATCTGTCCCTACTCTTCAGGTTTCTAAGGCCTTCCTCACCTGCTGGTCTGAAAATGATGAAGTCTTGGATTTTGGTCTGCAAGGCTGACAAAGCCACAGGTTGTGGGGCTCTATGTTAATGGAGCAGTGATGGAGGTGCTCGGGAGGAGCAAGACAAAGTGTGTCAGCAGTGCAGAGAGCTGGCATTCAGCAGCAGCTCATTGCAGCAGTGGTTGGTATTTTTGGTGGCCCTTCCAGCAGTGAAGGGAATCCTGTGCCATGGGAGTGCACAGGTCCCAGAGCAAGATGAACACTGGTATCTTAACATCTGAGGCTGATAAACGGCTCTGAAGCATGGGATCCAAGTGATAACTTGGGATTGGGGGTGGCAGAAAGGGCTGGGGGACCTGCAGCGATGGGTTGCCCTCCAGGAGATAACAGAAGCATCCCAGTATCAGCAGGGAAGTGCAGCAGCTCCAGGGAGAGGGGAGGAAATGTGAGCCACCGAGTTCTCAGATTAGAAAAACACCTCCTCGGCAAACTCTGTTAGCCAGACATAAAACACAGTGAAGCAGAGCATGCTGGAGCTCCCTCACTCCGGGGGGAGATGTTTATTAACTCGTCAAAACACAACGGCTGTTGTTGCCAGCAAGAACCTGGAACAGCAGAAAAAAAAAAAAAAGAGAAGACGAAATAGAAAAAGGGGAGAAAACATAAAAATCACATGTGAAAATCATAATTTGCTTCCCTGTACTTGGCTGGGGATGGTCTGTGGAGTGTGCCTGAGCCCAGACCATGCAGGGATCCTGGAGCATCCTCCCGGAGAGGCTGGGGAAGAGGCCATTGCAGCACCTGGCTCCGACTCTCGCGCTTTTCGCAGGAGCCACTCCCTGACCTTGGTGTAATTGGGCCACTTGGCACACCTGGCCTGACATAAATTACAGCTCCTAAAATAAATAAGGTGAGAGCTGGCAATGAGACACCCAATTAACGCTGGAATAGCACGGGGCCGCAGTCATTACATCCCAGGGACACTGGAACAGGGAATGGGAGAGCAGCCACCCGGCTGCTGCAATTATTTTAATCGTATTTGTTTAAGTGCTGCAGATTAGGGACTAAGTTTCTTCACCAGTTATTTGCTGTTGCTTTACTTGCCTTGAAAGAGGGACAGAGGATTAATGGGGGGGTGGTATCATTATCCCGGTTTTTGCCAAGAGTATCCCTCTGAAACAAAGCTATTTTGTTCTGAATAACCCCGATCTTCCATAAGTTACAAATCACAGACAGCATTGTCAGTTAATTATTATAAGCCCAAGGGCGTTTGTTGGGGTGACACTGGCTTTGATTCATCGAATCCTACAAGGTTTGGGTTGGAAGGGACCTTTAAGTGTCATTCCAATTTCACTGCCACGGGCAGGGACACCTTCCCCTATCCCAGGGTGCTCCAAGCCCTGTCCAACCTGGTCTTGGACACTTCCAGGGATCCAGGGGCAGCCACAGCTTCTCTGGGCACCCTGTGGCAGGACCTCCCTCAGAGGGAAGAATTTCTTCCCAATATCCCGTCTAACCCTAAATCCCCCCACAGTGAGGGTGGCCATTACAGACCAGGGTTATGGTACTCTCTATAGGGTTTTTCCAGCCTCTCCAGCACAATATGTACTTTAAAGAACAATTTACACCTAAAAATGCTCCCCTCCTGTGAAAGTGCCACTGTGCAAAACAGCAGATGGTGTTTGAACACTGCAAAATGGAAAATGTGTCTTTAAAAGAGAGATAGCAGAGTTGTCTTGGTGCTACACAGGTGCCTCGGGGTCTCAGTTTGCAGCTTTCTGCATGGGGGAAAAAAAGATGGCAAGTGCTGTGATAATATTGGTGGCAGGAAAATGCTTTTCTTGAGGGGGCCTTGGAAATCGTGGCATGGGAACAACCCAAAAGGGCTCTGCAGGAGGAGCTCTGACACCAACAGCCCTCACAGGCCACCATGTGTGCCCAGCTGTGGGTGAGACAGGGAGCAGAGCAGGCTTTTTCCTCCCTTTCTCCCCTCACTCATGCTCATCCTACTTCTTTGGATGAAATGCTGTTTAAGGAGAGGCAAAATAGGGTGGGAGAAGTATAAATCACCTTGCTCCCACCTGAGGCTGCTGGGAGGAGTCAGTCCTGTTGGAATGCCAACTCTTCCCAGGTCCCAGCCTCAGGCTGACGTTCCAGGATTGATGCAGCAGAAGGTCCTGCTCCCAGAACCACACACCCAGTGCTACAATAATACTGCTTTTGTACAGGAAACATCAAAACTACTCCTTAAAAATCCCTCCTCTCTCTCCCCATCCTGGAAACAAAACCCCACTGAACCTCCATCCTCCTGGCAATCCTCCTTCCATGCAAAAAACCCCCTTTTTCTTAGAGGTTTTCTCAATTAAAAAGCTTGAGCACTACTAATTTCCAAAATAAACAAGCAAATCTTAGAGCAACAAATGCAAAGGGCCCCAAAGGCATCTTCTAAATGTCAGGGAAAAACATCAGGCCTAACATGTGCCCAGCTGTTACTGCCTTGCACCAGCTCTGGGCACAGGGGACATCTTTGGGAAGTTTGGGTTTGGTGGGAGCAAAGAAACCCCCAAACTTGGGCCCCCTTAGAGTTGCTTTGAAGCTCTGTAAAAAACAGAGGAAAAAATACCATAAATTGGGCTCGGCTTCACTCCTAGCAATGACATTTTGACAGCTTCTATTTCGGGCATGGCTTTATTGTTTTACCCCTGGTCCTCAATTAATGCCTTACCTCAAAATAACTACAAGCCAGCAGGACTTTTCCACTCACCAGGCTGTGAGCTGCTCCAAGCTTCCCCTGTGGTGTAAATGCTCACGGATTGGGCTGGCTGTTCCCAGCTTGGCCCCAAACCTCTCTTTAGGATCCCTTGAACAAGGACAACCTCCCTGCTGAAGCCAGGTGCTGATGCTTAAAAGTCTACCTGGAGGAGAAAAACCAGCTTTGCAAACTTGTTCTCCAGTGTTCTGAGAGTGCTGTGCCTAAGTATGTGAGGCTTGGGAAGTGCATATAGCCAGTGCCCAGAGGAAACACAAGCTGGGAATGCTGTAAGGGATGTAGGGAAGAAGATGAAGCCAGGGCTGATCTTTACATTCTGCTCTTGATTTTGGAGGCAGGAAAAGTTTGCCATATGGAGGGCCTTAAGGATATTTGGGTTGGAAGTAGGTGGTCTGTAAGGTCCCTTCCAAGGCAAACCAATTATATGATTCTATGACATTCCTTGTGGTGATGGCTGAGCTGGACATCCCCATCCAAAGGGATATGCTGAGCCTCACACAAGGATATCGCACCCCAGACCCCCTTGGGCTCCCTGCTCCCATTGCCACTGAATAAACTCCTAAACACCCCTCTCAAGGTTATCCAACAGTGGTTAAAGATTTAAGAAAAGCCCTGTACAATGTATACGGCTCCTCCTGAAATATTCATCCCCTGGCATCAATGTTTCATCAATTTTCTATCATAGATCACCCCTTACACCTGCTTCAATCATATTGGTGCAGATGGGGAAAAATAGATACGTTCACACAACCAACTGCCTCCAGTTGCCTCTTTTCCCACATAATTTAGTAGCTATCAGTTAGCCTGTGCAGACATCCCTCTGGGTGAGCCAGCCGTGCTCCCAGCTTCCCTCTGGGAGTGGGTGACATGGGAGCAACTGTGGAGGGCAACCTGGATAGAGAATGGGAGGCCTCTTTGCAGGAAAATGCTGGGCAGTCAGCCAGAGCCATCCCAGAGCCCAGGAGCCATTCCAAAGGCTCCAGTTTATAGTTTGCCCACAAGGGCACCTGTGCTCCCACTGCAGGATGCCAGCTGCCCTGTCCCCCTGACCCAGGAATCCCAGGAACACCATTTTCCACTCAGTAGCCACATTCCTGGGCACACACCAGACACTATCTCCTACAGCACATTGGCCCCAGGTACCTTTTTAAAAATTCTTTTCCTTTTTAATTCCTGTAAACTGTTTCACCTGTGTTAAGCACTTGCCCATGCCTCTCTTGGCCCCACTAAATGACCAACAGGTTGCCCCAAACCTGCCCATCTGTTGTCATCCAGCTGCCGTGAAATGAGGGAGGGAAAGAGCTCCTGCTGCAGTCATCTTTTGATTTCAGCATGGCTAACAAAGTTAAAGGAAATGTTTCCTCTCCCCCCAGCCTGAGCTGGAGAAGCCAGAACATTTTAGCATTTATCTAATTTGATGTGCAAAAAACCAGAGGGAAAGGGTAAAAGAAAAACCCCCACAACTCACCACTGGCTTCTTCTCGCCTTTAATTTGGGATACAAATGCCAGGCTGATTTTTGCTCTCCTTGAAATTCCCTCTGTCAGTACAGGGCTCCCTCTGGTTCAGGACAAAAATTGACTTTGTGTCATGAATGAAGTAATTATTTCTCTCCACAAATGAATATGGCAATTATTTCCCTTTTGGGGAGGGGAGGGATATGTGTGAGGTTTGAGCTGCTGAGCAGAGCCGATGTCTCTTCCCAGAGCAGGGATGAGCTTGGGCTTTGCTCACCAGTATTTACCCGCTTCTCTATCCACCACACAGCCACCTCTTCCCTTTCCCAATGCCGTGCTCAGGCTCAGCTGGATCCCCACCAGACACAGGCACTTTTCTGGATCAGGGGCTGTGCTGAGGGTGGCAATTACTCTCTCCTTCAGATCAGCCCTTACAGCTTGAGCTGAAATCAACTTTCATCCCTCTGTGCTGTTTTCCCCCTGCCTCAGGAAAAAAGGACATTCCCTAATGTGCCCATCCTGTATCCCTTCACTAAGGAAGCACGAGGATAAAATACCACTTGGTATATGTCCACAGGGGCATTATTAGAGATATATGTAATCACAGACTGGTTTGGACTGGAAGGGACATTAAAGATCACCTATTCCATCATCCCTGCCGTGTGCTGGGATGCCGTTCAGGAGGTCCTTCTCCAGCAGCAGGGCTGTATTTGGAGACAGAGGTGTGTCACACATTCACTTTGCAACATCCTGCCTCCTTCTCCCCTGGTTATTCACTCCCTGCATGTCCATTTCCCGACTCTGGCAAAGAAGGGCTCACCAGCTCATAAAGTGTTTCTACACCAGCTCTCGAGCACATTGCAGCTTCTGCAGGTGTTAAAAGCTGCTGTAAAGAGTGACACAAAGATAGTTATTTGCAGCACACACTGAGATCTCTGAACCCCGCAACAACAGTGACAATGCAGCAGCATGTCCTGAAGAGAGATGAACCAGCGCTGAACCATTAACTATTTCAAGGAACACAAACCCCGGGCAATCCTGCAGGAACACACACTTTCCCTGCCAGAGCAGATGGGGCACTTGTGCCAGCACTCAGAAACCTTGTCCTTGCATCAGATGTTGGAAGGAGGGATTTCAAGCATCTTCTCCAGAAAATTCAGTGTGGCTGCCATGGCCACACCAATTCCAGCAGCACAAGAACAAGAAAGATTGTAAGAGGAAGAAAAGTGGTAAAAAATCTATTTTTCAAATGTATTTATTTTATGTAAGGCTGTCACCTTACATACAGTTAAGAACATTTTTACAGTGATGGTGGTGAAATACAGGCACAGAGAGGTGGAAGATGAACCATCCCTGGAAGTGTCCAAGGCCAGGTTGGATGGGGCTTGGAGCAACCTGGTCTAGTGGAAGAAGTCCCTGCCTGTGGCAGGGGGTTGGAATTAGATGATCTTTAAGGTCCCTTCCAATCCAAAGCATTCAGTGATTCTATGATTTACAAGCAGACAAAAATCCTGTATCAGTTATTTGGCTGCACAGATTTACATGTTTATTTTACTGCTGACATTTCACAACCCATCATCATGTGAGCCAGCACCAAGCCCCAACCCCAGCCCTCCCAGTGAGACCCCATCTCTTCACTCCAGGAGTTAAAACCACAGGACACAAGCACCGCTCCCAAGCCAACTGGAAAGTCACTTGAAGGTTGTGAGTGACCTTGAAGGGAGCTGGACATTGCCTTGTTGGCTGCAGTGGCAGGAGCGTGAAAATGTATTTTAGCCCTTGGGCAGCCTTCAGTTCTCATTTAAGCTGTTAATCAGAGGGGGAGAGGGAGGAGAGCAGCAGCAGACACAGCTTTTCCCTGTGAGCCTGACTGGAAGTGTGAGTGGCACTGGAAAGGCCTGCAGGACACGGGCGTGGGGGCAGCAGGGGGTAGCAGGTCTGCCTTCTGCAAGAAGGAACAGCTCTAGGAGCTGAATATTCCCTTATTCTTCTTAGTCCTTTCACGGTGGAGTTATAGTGCTTTTTTATTCCATGGTTTGTTTGGTTGCTCAGGTGTGCACAGCAGCTCTGTGGATCTCTGCCAAGGGTGGCATCACCCCATTGCTCTGCCTGGCAGTTTGGGGCAGCTTTGTGACCAGGGGGATTTGTGACTCAGTGGACTGAGGCTGCCCCAGAGCATCCTGCCCTCTCTGTATCATGGCAGTGGGACCTTTCTGCTTTTAGACCTCAGGTCACTATGTCACGGAAGGCATCCACTGTCCCCAGCATCCCTGAGGAACAGTGCAGCTCCTGTGGGGACCTGGCACAGGGTGTCCAGAAAAGCTGTGGCTGCCCCATCTCTGGAAGTGTTCAAGACCAGGTTGGACAGGGCTTGGAGCAACCCGGGATAGTGGAAGGTGTCCCTGCCCATGGCAGGGAGATGGAACAAGATGAACCTTAAAAGTCCCTTCCAACCCAAACCATTCTGGGGTTGTATGACCTTGGACCATGAAGCTGTTGGAAAAGGACAGAGAGGGACACAGGCACAGACTCCTTAGTGGAAGAATGGAGCTGGTGACCTGCCCAACCAAGAGGACTCATTCAAATACAGGTGGGATGCTCTAGGAGAGTGCAGACAGAATTTGAGCAGAAAAGCCACCGCCCTACTCACCTGCACCGCTTCCCCTCCTCCAGCACTGCAAGGGTTAAGATGAGTCTATTACTGTTTGCTTGTCACTTTGTTGCTGATCTAATGACCATTGATAATAGCTGAATAAGAATTGATGGAGAGATGGATTTAATTAACCCTGGTGTCAGCAGCTCGCATTGCTGTCTGTTTGTGTTAATGGAGCAGCTCTGGAAAAAAACTCTCCTGAGCTTTGCGTAGCTCAGCCTGTGGCAAGTAAAACACTCCTATTCATCAGCTGCACCCTCCAGGTAAACCCAGGCAGTGCCACATGGCAATTGCTTCCTCCTATCCCCAAAAGAATAAAATAATCACCAGCTCCAGTGCACTCTGAGTCCCAGCTCTGTCCACCACCCCATCTTCACTCCCTATCCTGGCTGCTACTGCCTTGGACAGCACAGCCAAGGTCTCGGCAGGGTGGGTGGAAGGCTGGGAGTGCTGATACTGGGAGGCTGGAGGTCTTTATTTAGCAGGGGGATGGTGCTTGGGGTTTGATAAAAGACCAGCACAAAGGCAGCAACTGCTCTGTGTTTCCTGACAGCACAGATTCTGGGGCAGCAATGCAGGCAGAGAAGTTTTCCCAGCCAGCCAGACATCCTCTGGCATCCTCCACATCCCATGGGGCCTCCTGCAGCCTCCTCATTCCAAAATCCATGTGTTGCATGCACTCCACTGGGATTTATCCTCTTCTTCTGGGTTTCAAGCCAGTTTGTGAGCCAGCTCCAGGTGAGCAGGCACAGAAACCCAGCTGAGACCGGGGCTGGAAGCTCAGACCAGGCCGTCCCAGTCCCACTAATGAGGCTGGTCCTGCCCACTCCTTGACTGCAGCTGGTAATTAGTGTCTGCCAGCTCCTGAGCTCTCTTCAGCCAACCTTCAGGTGCAGCAGATAACAGCTCATATAGCTCCTCATCCTCCTACCCCTGGCTTATCAGGAGAATCACAGGGGAAATGCCAGCCTGGAGGAAGGGTGGGTGCAAGGTCCTCCTCGCCTGTGGATACCCAATCCCAGTAAGAAATTTCCTGGCAGCTTAGGGAGCAGTGGCAGCATCATCCAGCACCCCCAGCCCACCCAGCTTCAGCACTCATTTTCCAGGGCAGTAATCCAAGGGTGCACCCCAGAGCAGCCCCCTCCCTGGGTGTTCATTTGGGAGACCTCTCAGGGCAGGCTCAGTGGGGGCTTGTCTGACACCCACCGCATTTTCTTCACACTTCCCCTTCCTCTCATTTTCAGCTGTGATTGATTTTCATGTTCTAACACGTGTCCAGCCTTGACCCAGGCTGGCAGAAGGGCAGGTCTGGATCCATCTGGATCCCTGTCTGGCAATGCATTGGGATGGTGCTGGTGCCATGCCTGGCTCGCTGGGCTGCTCCTTGGGGTGCTGCAGCTGGAGAGTCCCTGTGCTTGCTCTGACAGACAAAGCTATGACTGTCTAAAGGAATAAGCTTCCCAGGGAAACGCCTTGCCAGGCTAAAAATATTCCTTCCAGTAAAAACTCCGTCTCCTGCTGCCAGCGCTGTCTCGTGGCTGGCATTTCCAGGTAGGACAGGACACAGATCTTCCACGATACGAGGGCACTGAAAACACCAGTTGTTGGCAAACTTATTTCCTGCTAGAAAACAATGAGGTCAGCTCTTGGCCCCAGCACCTCATTCAGCAGTTGTAGGCAGCTCCAAGGGAGCAAACATCTCCGCCAGGATTCCAACAGAAAAGACAGGAGTGGAAAATGGGTGTGTGGACAAGTGAGGCAGAGAATATTGCTGGGGAGGTGAAAGCTGGTGTCAACAGAGATTAGGGCTCTGTTCCTGCCCTCCAGCTGCAGGATGGAGAGAATATCACCTGCCTACAGAAAAGTCAGCAGCAGCTAATCTGGAGTTTCCAAGACCTTCATGCAGCTCTCCAAGTAGCCCTTGAAGTATTTTGGGTCTGGATTGGGAGAGCCAGTCCTAGTGATGCAATGGGACATATGGATCTCTCCCTCCCTATCCCAAGATCTTTCTCTTCTCCCAGCAAGGAAGAGAAATAGCTAAAATAAGCAAAGCTGGCAGTGGAATGCAGAACTTATCCTGGCCTCCTCAACAAAGTCCCTGAAGCAGCGAAATTCATCATGCCGTGGCAGGAATTGGGGAACCTGGGAAGAAGCCCAAGACCAAGCATCATCCCAAGTCCTTCCTAGCCTGGCAGGGCTCCCAGCTGCTGAGCTGAAGGTGAGCTGGAGCTTTCCTCCCCTCAAAAAACCCTCAAAGTATCCCACATTTTCCTCTTTTAGCTTTGTTCTCCCAGAAGAACATCAGTGGCTGCCCACAGCTCCACTTCACCCCCAGGAAAAAAAAGGACAAGGCACAAGCAAGGTCTGTCCAGCTCTGGAATGGCCTGAGCCTCTGGAAAGATGCTGATTTAGAGAGAAACAGGTTTCCTGTTTTGTTCATCCCTGTCCCAGACAGAAAGTACCTTTGCCAAGTATATCTTCAAATCCCTGCCAGTAACCTGCAGTCATGGAATATGTGAGGGCTGAAAAAGAGAAAAAAAAAAAAAACAAGCAGAATTTAATTTTGAAGACCCAGCCAGTCTTATAGCTTTTCAACTGCTGGAGCAGGTGAGCCAATAATAAAATCAACTGCCCAGAGAGGAAATGAATATTGGGTTTTGTTCCAAAAGGATGAGTTCAGCCAGCATCAGAAAGAAAGGAAAAAATAATAATCATAGAAAATAAAAGAAGAGTAGGAATTGTTCTGTGACAAACGTATTTTGACAATCCAGCTGAAAGGCCTGACAGAGTTATGAGTGAGGGGGAGGAATTACTGATCTCTGAGTGTCATCTCACTTGTTTTTCTTGATTCAGCCTGGCCCTGCTAACAATGTGTGTCACTGCCCAGCGCTGGGAACATCCTTTGATGAGTGACACGTGGTGCTCCCCACGGCACAGCCCACATTCCTCCTGCATTTTACCTGCCAACAGCACCAGGGGTGCCCAGGGGGGACCCACCAGACAGGCTGGATTTGGGAAGGTCACAGGTGGAGGGGCCGGGGTCTCCAGCCACACATCCCAGTGCATTTCTATTTGTGACGAGCCTGGAGTCACATTTCCTGGTCTTCTTCCTGGCTGAAGCCATGGAATCACAGAATGGCTTGGGTTGGAAGGAGCTTGAAGATCAACTTGTTCCCATGGCAGAGACACCTTTGACTAGACAAGGTTGTTCCAAGTTCCATTCAGCCTGGCCTTGAACACTTCCAAGGATGGGGCAGCAACAGCTTCTCTGGTAATTCAACACCAGTTCCTCACCATCCTCACAGGGAAGAGTTTCTTCATAAAATCCCATCTAACCCTGCCCTCTGTCCATGTGAATCATCCCCCCTCATCCTGTCACTCCACGTCCTTGTCCAAAGTCCCTCTCCAGCTCCTTTTAATGCTGTTCTCATTGTTTTTATCCTCACACACTGAAATGGGGCTCAAAGTCTGTTTGCACCCACAACCCCATGCTGGGTAAAAGGGAGAAGTGTAGGAGGGTGACAGCTGCTGGAATTTGGACTCACGAGATGAAAACAAGAGCCACTCAGGAGTTTTGGAGATCCTGGCATCTCTCTGTGGAGGCTGGAGGTGCCTGGTTTGGAATGGAGTTTGTGTGTGTGGAGCAGGTGGGTGTTGCTGAGGGGTCTCTAGTGTCCGTTACCATCCCTGCTCCTTGGCTAAAATCTGCATCTGGATTGGGGATCCTTGGGGTTTTAAATGCTCCTTCTCAGTCTGAGCTGTGCAGCTCCTGGAGCAGCTCCTGCAGTGACCACTTCTCCTGTGGAATCTGAATCCTGCATGGAGCCAGGCTGTAAGAGCCCATTAATTTTAATCACCTTTAGAGCAGGGCTCAGCATCAAAGTGGGAAAACCTGATGGCATTTGATGGCATTCTGAGAGGTCCCCTCTGGTTAAAGGACACCTGTGAGAGGCTGCTTCAAGCCAAGCTGTGACCAGGCTGTGGGAGAGGGATGCTCCCTGCGACTCGTTCTGAGTCAGCTTGAGTCACCTGCCTCCACTCGCTGCTGCTAATTTACTACCCACAGTAATTTTGAGAATTGGGGATTATCAGCTTCTTATTCAGATTTTCCTCCTCCAGTGTGGAAAATATCCATCTTGGGGAGGGGTGATCCTATGGCAGAACTGGGTCCTACAGCAGCTTTCTCCATGGCTCTCCACTGTTTTTAGGACCATTAGGGAGAACTGGAGATCTTCCTGCATCTTTCTGGTTTCATCAGCCTGATTCTGCAGCTTTCCAAACAAATACATTTCTGCTTCCCCACCGAGTGACATCTTTCAGGGTCAAAGCAGAGGGCAACCTCCTAGAGAACAGTGTGGTGCTCCTGAGATAAATAAAGCTCTTGGAATGAAACCTCCTCAGAGGGACAAGGGCAGCATGAATTTCTCTCAAGGCTTGGGGGATGGCACAATGTTTCCAGGAACAGCCACCTTGTGTTTGCACTGACAGCCATTAAAATTGGGGGATGGAGTTCAACCACTTGAAGGTCATGTTGTCTGGGATGGGAAATGCTCCAGAAATTTCCAGTGATATATTTTATATTTTTAAGCCTGTTCCTGTGACTGTCTCATGCAGATCTTTCCCACTCAGCTTGATGTCTGTGCCCAGCCTGGCCTTGGGAGAAAGAAACTCATTCATTCAGGCTGTTTTGGATAGATAGGGAGTGCAAAATACACAGGTCCAGACATTTTCAGTTGTTCCTCATTTCAAGACAGACATTGAGGGCCTGGAGCGTGTCCAGGGCAGGGAACAGAGCTGGGGAAGGGGCTGGAGCATAAAGAGTGGCTGAGGGAGCTGGGAAAGGGGCTCAGCCTGGAGAAAAGGAGGCTCAGGGGGGACCTTGTGGCTCTGCACAACTCCCTGACAGGAGGGGGCAGCCGGGGAAGGGGTCAGTCTCTGCTCCCAGGTAAAAAATAACAAGAGGAAACAGCCTCAAGCTGTACCAGGGGAGGTTTAGATTGGATACTAGGAAAAATTTCTTCATGGAAAGGGTCATCAAGCACTAGCACAGGCTGCCAAGGGAGTGTTGGACTCCCCATCCCTGGAGAGGTGTGAAAGTCATGTGGATGTGGCACTTGGGGACACAGTTTAGTGGTGGGTTTAGCAGTGCTGGGGGAATGGTTGGACTTGAGGATCTTAAAGGTCCTTTCTTCAATCTAAATGATTCTTTGATTCTGCTCCCACTACCCTGCTTGGTGCTGTTACTGGTCAAATGCAGGGAAAAAGGCAAAATAAACTCCTGTTTATTTACCCGGATGGCAGCTCCATGCCAACACCCCATCATTCCTCTCCCTGCTGGTGGATGGTGTCTGCTCCTGATGACACCAAAGCTGCCCAAGCTCCTCAACAGCTGCGTTTTGCTCCAAGCCTCTGTGTGAGCATCCTAAGGAAGAGCCCAGCCGGGTACCCAGGTCCCCAAGGGCTGCTGGATGGGAGCACTGACATCCAGCTCCATCCTTTAGTCCCCTGGAGGATAAATGGAAGTGGCGCTGCCGGGTTTAATCACCCCTCACGCCCCACCAGCCACTTCCCGAGATGCACACCTTGTTAACATGCATAATAATGGAAAGATGCAGGTGGGGCTCTGGCTGGTTAACCAGGAGATGCTTCAGTGAGAATTATCCAATTAAATCTCCATCTCTCCCTTGCTTCTGTGGCTTTACCCCCCTCCCATTGTAGTGGTGTTATCACCCAAAGCAATAAACACGAATCCTGATCGAGTGCTGGCCACATTAAGCTGTCACTATGGGCACTGGGGACCCTGCAGGGCTGGCTTGGCTCTCTGGGGTGCCACTCTGGGCTGCTGGGAGGCATGGGAAATCACTACTAACCTGAATACGTACACCGGCACACAGAAAATAATCTCAGGAGTGGGTAACCAGTGGTTTTCTCTACTTTTTGAGAGCCCATCCTTTCTCCTTTGCCACCACCCCATAAACAAGCCCAAGTAGGTGCTGGTGCTTTCTTTAAGTGAGGATGCCAAACCCTGCTCTTGCAAAAAACCAAGCCAAACCAAACCAAAAACCCAAACAGATAGAAGGAAAAAAAAAAAAGAAAAAAACAAAAAAAGGCTAATACCTTCCCAGTCCTGTCACCGCCCGGTTGCTCCATGACTTCAGTGTCAGCTCCATATATTCCCAATAACTGCTTGTCTTGCTACTTTTCTCCTGGTGTTTCCACTGTATTTTTATGGTGGGATTTCTGGTTAAATCACAGCAAAAGAAACAAGAGAATAACTAATAAAAGAAATCGTTTAGACCCTGGAAGTAAAACCCAACAAACAAACCCCCCCCCCAAAAAAAAAACCAAACCAAACCAAAACCACAGAAAAACCCCTACTTTGGATTAAAGATGTGGTTAATTTTATTAGAGGTATTCCCTGTTTGCTGACAAAACACAGATCTCAGATGTGAAGGTGAAAAGTTTTAGTGAGTTAACTCTGTTCCCACCCCATTGGTGATGGAGCAGTGCCTGGTGATGTGCCTGGGCAGCTCTGGGTGCAGGGGTGTCCTTGTCTGTCCCCGCCCCTGGGCACTCGGGGGGACAGATGCAGCCCATTGATGGTGCATCCAGAGAGGGGGCTGCAGGTGAAGCAGACACAGCACCCACCATCCCTCCTACCCTGTCTGGGTCCTCACCAGGATCTGGGATTGCTGCTGAAGCCTCTTCCATGGAGGAAAGTTGGCCCCCATCTCCTGCAGGCAGGGACCCCGCTCTGTCTGGGCACCCCATGCAAGGGATTTCCTCCCCTCTCTCTGTCTACACATGTGATTAACACAAACCCTCACTGCAGGAGCTGTGAGGGCGGCTAAAATTGAGTTCAGCGCTGGAGCACCCCCTCCACCATGCCCTCCCACCTCCCCCAGTGCCAGCACAGCCATGCTGATGGGGCCTGCTGGGCTTCAAGAACATCTAATAAGAGCAGCAGAAAGTGAAATTGCATCAGCCTCCCCACCAGGGTGATAATTCATTTCAGGGAGGCCACCTGACATGCAGCAAGAGCCTGTTTAGGATGCCCAGCAGGGCCTGCAGAGGTGGAGATTGCTATCGTGTTGGGGGCTTTGCCCTCCCTGCCACCTCCTGAGCCCCCTGGTCAGGCTGGCACCCCTTTGTCCCGTCAGGAAGGCCTGAGCCATGTGGGATGCTATTATGTCATGATAAACCATCCCAGCTGATCACCCCAGTCTCTGCATGGCCTCTTGCCTCCTCTCCATGAGCTTTTGCTTCAAGATACTGGCAGTGGATAAGAGGCATCTCCCTTGCCCAGCAGTCAGAGCACCCCAAGACCCTTTCCCATTCCTGGTTGCTGCAGGCTGAGCACCCCAGGATCCCGTGGTGCCATGAATTATAGGAAATGAAGCATGCACCCTCAGCCAGCCCTGGCAAAGACCTGTGCTTCCAGCACTGCTCTGCTCCCAGCAAGCAGCCCCGGATGTCCCTCAGTTGCACATGGAAAAGGGAGGTGACCAGCAGAAATGCTGCTTCCCAGCCAAGTTTAGCCGTGGTGTGACTTGTTCACCCCATGCAGAAACCTAAAAATGGGCTTTTTTTCCTTTGGCCAGTGTGTCATGAGAACAAGGCACTCAGAGAGGTAAGGAGCTTACCCAGACAGGTAACAAAGCTTTGTTGAAATAAGATTCTCCCCAACAGCTGGGCAGGAGGGGAAAATAGAACTTTTGGGGCAGACAGCTCCTTCTGAGTGGTCCAGAGCTCAGTCAGCCACGAGGGATTCCCAGCACCACTGGGCACAGAGTTTCCTCCAGGAAAACAGAATTAAAGACAGCAAAGCCAATCCAAGGGCTGGGGAACTGCCGTGGCGCTGTCTGTCCAGCCAGAGAGGTGACCACAAGCACCGGGCACCCACCCACAAGGGAGGGGATGAAGGAGGCTGCTCACAGGGTGTGGGAGGGTTGGCAAAGCTTCAGCACGGGTTCACCCAACCCACTGGTGGTAAGGACGCGTGGAGGAGGTGGAAAGAAAGCAGAGGGACTTCTTCGTGGGAAAACAGGAGAGGGTTTATTAAATGGAGGTCCAACAGAAATCCAGGGAAGGGCAGAAAGAAGTGCTTTTGACAGGGGCTTTTATACCCCTACGAAAAGGGCGGGGAAAATATGAACTAGCCAATAATGCAGGGACATGGGGGTTGTGCTAAGGCAGGAAAAGGGGAACAAAGCCAATGGGGAATAACGTGGGAGGGGAGAAATTACATGGGCCAATGGGGGATCGAGGAACACAGAACTTTCTAGAGGGAGAACCAAATATAGGGGAGAAGGGGAGGAGATGGCAGTGGCCAATGATGGGGATATGATCTGCATACCCTGTGTGGATATCAAACCAATGCACCTGCTGGTCCACTTGGTACTGCTGCCCGTGGCACCGGCCATGGCACACTGCAACAGGGAACTGGAAGGAGAAAGCAGGATTTGTAAGTACATCAGACACCTTCAGTGTATGGTTTTTCCCCCATTCCTGGATTTGGAATGGGAGGAAGGCTGCTCCCCTCCCCTCAGATAGCTAAGTTCTGTTCTTTCTGCACTGCTGTCTTTGGAATCCCCCTTCCATAGGAATTTTGGCATATTTTTGAATAAGAAATAGGATGATATTTGCTAGATGGACCTCAAAGGGGGGCTCTGCTGTACAGCTTTCCCATTATACATAGGTGTTTACCTTCCTTCAGGCTCCTCATTTCTCTATCCTCTCCAGGTAAGCACTGGAAATGTCACCTCCCCATGCCTGTAATTAAACCCTGTGACTTTTGTCCCAGCATGCACACACACCTAGACACAGCTCCTTTCTCTCCTCTTCAAAAACTACCCAAAACTTTGTTTTTGCTCCGAATCAGCCATGCAGATGTGCAGCTGGATATTGCCATGGCAACAGAGTTTGCCCTCCTGCTCCCCTCTCTGACCCCTTCCCCCAGATGAAGAAAAGGGGAAAAAAAAATTAAAATAAGCAATTTTACTAATGTCACAAAATGCAGACAGGGTTATAAAAATCCATTAAGAGCTGGAGTGGCCCTCGCAATGGGAAGTGCTCCAACTCCTTCCCTTTGTGTCGCTCGCTCGCTCTCCAACCCCCTGAAAGGTAACCTTTAAAACACACTCGGCAGCACGGTACTTAAACCTCTGGCATTTACCTTCATTTCACTCTGGCTTTTATTTCTTTCCAGGGGAGGAGGGCTTTTATGTTATAAGAGGACAAGCTGGGTTGGTTTTTTCCTTCCCCTTGGTTTGATTACTTTCCTCTCCTGTGCAGGTGGTTTCTTTTTTCCCCTCTTGCTCTGCTGTCACCATCATCCAGGCATGCAGCCCCCATGGGTGAAGCAGGAGGGGGAGCCAGCCTAACACCCAATTCCCCCCAGACATCCCAAACTAACACTTCAAAAGCAGGATAAAAATGACATGGGTGATGCTGGCGAGGGAACAATGGTCTGAGGTTCCCAGTGGGTGGCAAGAAAGTTGTGATGCTCAAGCCACAGTAGCTTTTGTGGGGCTTTTCCTTTTTACATGCACATATCCCTCAAAGTCCCCTAGAGAAGAAAAACCTCCAAACTCTCCTCAGTATTCCTCTCCTCCAACATCTCTGCCCACAAAGTAATCCTTCCTGCCAAATACCCTTCTTCAATGTGATCTCACAGAAATGCCCCTTCTCCTGCTCCTCTCATCCATCTGTAACACAAAAGTCAGAGCTTGGATGGAGTTCTGAGCCACTTAAACCACTCTGCCTCACAATCAGGGCCTTCCTTCAGCCTCCGTGACAGCCTCCCATTTTTTGGTCCTTTAAGACCAGTTAAGAGCCAGACCTAGGCAGGCATCAGGCAGCAAATGCTTAGGGGTGATTTCATTACATCCCTATGAATCCTGGTGTGGAGTTTTATGCCTCTTACTGATGGATATCCACATGCCACTCACACCAGAGCATGGTGTTATCACAGGTTGCTCACTACATTTGCTTTTCCCCCTGCATTGAAGACCCTGCTTCAGGAGTTGTGGGATGAGCAGAGCATCTCATTACAAAACAAAATCTTTTATTTTCCAGGGGGGAAGAGAGCTTGAAAGCATGACCTAATTGTGCTTGGACACCCACGGGCAAAGAAAGAGTCCAAACCATATTAATAAAAGGAAAGTGGCCAATTTTTGCAAGGCCATTCATTAATTTCAAGTGTGACCCAGGAACAGAGACATGAATTAGTACTTCTTTCCAACCCAGCAGCACCGTGATCCCAGGCTGACTCCGTGCCATGTCTTGCACAGCAGGAGTCCAAGTTCCCAGATGGACATCCCAAATACCTGGGAGTGATGGAGGAAGGTCATCCCCCTGCCATAGCTGCACCTGGGGGAGGCAGGAGCATCCTGAGGGTGACAGAGACCTGAAAGCTGCTTGCACTTCCCAGCATCCCTTCTTCATCCCAGGTTTTTCTTGTCTCCCAATTTTTCTGAGCAAGTTTTCACACCACAAGTCTTTTCTTGAGTTGGCACCAGTCAGGTCATGTAAGGAGGAGTTATCAGTGATGCTTCCTCCTGTCCCAATGTCCTGCCAACATCCTCATGGAGCAACCCCAAAATCTCCATCTCCTGTGGACCACCATCGAGCATAAAGTCTCAACTCATATTGAACACTTATTCCCTACTTTTTCAGTGTGAACTGGACCTGAAGAAGGAGCCAAACATTTGGCTCAATGAGTAGAGTTTGGGTTTTTTGGTGGAGTTTGTGGTTTTGGGGTTTTTTTTAAGGGGACTGATAATCCAGTCTGGTAAAGACCAAACCTTCACCTCTTCATGGCTCTGGATCAAAATAAGTCATCACAAAATAATCTGTGCATCAGCCCAGTGCTCTGACCACCTCCAAGTACCAGCTGGTTTACAGGCTGCCTCTCTCCCTGGCTCAGGCCCAAAGTTTTATGGCAAACAATCAGCACAACAAATGGTCAGAAAGGGAGCAAGGCCTGCGAGCTGATTGCAACAGAATAAAATACCCAGAAACAAGTAAAAAAACCCACAAAATTGTGCAGATCACCCACCTCACAGCTGCTACATGGTGGACTCCTTGCAGCTCTGCAGATTGGAGAGGGCAGAGAAACCTCCTGGAGAATGAGATTTCCTTTCACAATGCTGGATCCAAGGGCTGGGCCATGTCTGGGCTTAACCAAACAAGATGCTGTGGGCAGGGACACCTTCCACGATCCCAGGCTGCTCCAAGCCCTGACCAACCTGGCCTTGGACACTTCCAGGGATCCAGGGGCAGCCACAGCTTCTCTGGGCAGCCTTTGACAGATCATCCCCCTTGTTAATTTTTGCCAATCCCTCAACCAGAGAACAGGGTTTCAATTGGATTCAGTTGGTACATCTGACCCTCTGGATGGGGAGGGGGTTTTATTTAAAGAAAGGAAACAACAAGTGCAAAGGTAGGAAATTACCTGAGGATTTTGTCTGGGTGTGATGGGATGGGGCTCTGGTGGCACTGAAAAAAAGAGTTAACAAGAGAAACTTTGACTCTTCAGAGATTAATCTTTGCAGAGCTTAAATTGAGGCCTTCAGGTCTGAGCCATCGATTGCATTTCACTTCCCCGACAGTTTTGTGGAAGTACCAATTAGAGGACATGGAAGGTACATTTTTTTAGCCATCCAGCAATTGGCTCACTTACTGGTAAAGGATCTCCTTTGAGCCAGCCACGAGAGCCAGGCAGAAGGCTGGGATCTATTGGAACCCCAATGGAACTAGAGGATCTTTAGGGTCCCTTCCATCCCAAACCATTTGGTGATCCTATGAATTCCATCCAAGGGAAAAGCCAGTAGTAGTAGTACCTATCCCACCCTTTTGCCCTTGAGGGGATGGATTTGGGGGCCAGAGTGCTCCTCCTCTCACAGGAGTCTGTTGGTGTTATTTCCATTATGTCAGCAGCAGTGACCCTTTTAAGCCTTCCCTCAGAGGAGACAATATCAAATGGGATCAACTAAGATTTAATAAACAAAAAAATCATTTCTAACAGCTTAAACCACCGATTAGGCACAATCCATCCACTTCTGCCTATTCCATGGAGGCCAACAATTAGTACAAGGCAATGGAGAAACACGAGCTCTGCAAAAACTCTGTAACTGGTGGTACCAAAGCTGAAGGTACATTTGGGAAGAGCAGACTGGAAGGGATGTCTTTCCCTGGCTTAGGCCCAGGGGGTGGGGGTTTCAGAGATCAGCTTTCTTGTTTCATTTCCATCATATTTGTCCAGAAGGGCTGGGCAAGCAGAGGAGATGGACAGGATAAGGGAGCCTTCAGTTAATTCCACTTTAAACCCAATTTAATTTCCTTTCTAATTAGAGCAGCAGGCACATTTTAACAACTGATTATCTCTCCTGGGCAGTTGTGTGTATTCTTCTTGGCTACTTTCTCAGTTTTTCCAAGGAAAGCTCTGCTGTGATTGTAACATAAATAAAACGGGAGCAAAGCAGAGCACAAGCACTTTGGAGAATGCTCTGCCAAGAATTAGGAGCAAGGTTTCCTTTCACATTCCTAAGGGTGAAAAATAGAAGGTGCTCACCATAGGAAAATATAAACTCTTGGAAGCAGAGCAGACACCTCAGCAAATTATTATTATTAAGGACTATCTATAAAAAAACCTCTCTGAGACAGACACTCAACCCTCACAGGTGTTCCAGAGCTGCTGAATCTCCTACCTGTGCATCCCACAGTGCCCAGAAGAGCCTCCAAGCACCCACATCCAACACCTCCTACCCACTAGCTCCCAGAGCTGCCAGCAGCCTCCACAAGCCTCCTTTAGAGCTGAGAGCAGGGCTAGGACACAGGTGAAGGAATCACAGCCCTGGTGTGGCTGAAGCCTCTGCAGGTGGTTGTGGTTATCCCTGAAAGGCAGGGATGGAGCACCACGGGTGCCTCTCTTTGGCACCTGGCATTCTTCCCAAAATTCACCTGCCTTGCTGCACCTGTTACATTCCCATGCACCATCCCCAAGAGCAGTGAATCCCAGCAGAGTTAAAAGTTGTCATTCCTTGCCTCCAAATCTCACCATTTCTTTCTTGGTTTTGTGGGATGTGACATGCATCTCCTTGGCCTGCTCCTTCCACTGGGTGCCAGTGCTTTCCTGCTGGAAAGCCCTGCTCCAGCGAAGGGGCAACGATGCTGAAAAACGGGTGCCCAGACCCCCACTCTGACATGCCTGCCTTGGATGGGGGGGAACAGGGCTTGGCAAGGGGCTGGGATCCTCTGGGAAAATTCACCTGCTTTCCAGTCTCATTACAAGATATGATTTTCCCCAAAGCCTGTTATTGTTCTTATATTATTATTATTATTAATATTATTATTATTATTATTATCATCATCATCATCATCATCTGAAATAAACTTGTTTGGGAAAAAAAAACCAGTGCAGAGCTGAGTTTCCAATCCCCTCCCCATCCTTGGGCTGCCTCCACCACAGGCAGTAGGCTGGGAAGCCCAAAGTCCCTTTTTCCACCCTTCTTCCGTGCTGGCAGCTAACTCCCAGATGCAAGACTGAGTTGGTTTTCCCTTTTCCATGACCTCACCCCTGTTTCTCTTAGCACTGCCTCTCCACTCACCCAAGGACACACTCCCAGCAGGTGTATTTTTTCAGGAAAAAGGTTTTTGGCAAAAAAAAAAGAGGATGTGCCACTATTGCAGACACTGTTGCCAGGATGATGCTTTAAATATTCCCATTCTCTTCATCATGTTACAGTCACTGGATTCCACATGAAATTCATGGACGCCCACGTACCTATCCCACAATAAACACAAGGTCACGCAGAGGGAGGAGCAGGAAAACGAAAAGCAGTGTAAATACCAGCACTCCTGATCCATTTTTTTGACTCCCTGAAGTCCTGGGCTGGCACTTAAATTTTTTGCACCCCATAAAAGCTCATTAAACAGTTTCAGGGGTCATCTCGATGGCATTTTCCTCACTCCAAATGGAGTGAGACAGCTTAAGAGTTAATAAGTCTGAAAGGACCACTTATAAAATAAGATGTTGTCACAACGTGTTGTTAAAATAGCAGGTGAGCTGGCCCATTTGGAGAGCTTAATGGCCCCACGTTTTAAAAATATCTGTGCTCCATTTCCCCCGACAGATCATAAATCTGAGGCAGATATGGATTTTCCTGCCTGGGTGCTGTGCTGAGTTCCAGCTCTGACTCTGCATCCTGAGGGGATCTCCTTGTCTGCTCAAACCCCTCCCACTTCCCCTCTCGCTGCCTTTGCCACTGTGTTTTTGGGCATGGTGGCTGCAGGGATGGGGTTGTGCTAATGTCATTTTGCTGGAATCATCCCCAGCCCCATCCAGGAGGCATTGCCCTGCTGACGGATGCTCCTTCTTCCCAAGCTGCTCTTCCTTCACTAGGCTCAAACTCCTGGGGGCTTACAAAGCTGCTCCCACCCAGGTCGATTTTTTTTTTTTTTTTT
>VZRV01010566.1:2428475-2533386 GCA_013398115.1 Falcunculus frontatus
TTTTTTTTTTTTTTTTTTTTTTTTTTACCTTACGCTATTTGCAAGAACTTCATGCCCTGCACAAAATTTTCCGACCGAGAAGTGAAATTTAGTCAGCAGAGCTTCTATTATTCCCAATTTATTTCTCTGCCAGAGAGTGGTGCGGGATGAGGGGCTGGAGAAAGGAAAACACGGGCGCGCATGCACGGCCCGACGGCAGCCAGCAAACCAAACCCAAGCTGAATTATGATCCACAATTTATAAACCATTACGTGCAGGGGATTTCAAGTGTATTTATTGCAATCTGACTGCGAGCAGCTCAAAAATCAATTTGGTAAATGTGGAAGGAAAGGGCAGAATTATGTTTTTTGTAAGTGCTGTGCCTTACCCTTTCCCTGGTAAATAACTACAGACCCTCTGCTTCTGAAGGATTTGCCATCAGGGATGGGATTCACCCCAGGGTGGCTAAAACAATGGGATGAACAAGAGGGGAGGGATGCACAGGGCATAATAAATGCAAGGTGACAAACAGAAGAGGAAGGAAAAGCCTTGGGATAGGCGTGGGGACACGAGGAGGTGACTTGTTGAGGCAGGGGTGGATCACTGGGAATGAAGCAGAGCGTATGTGTGGACACATCCATGAAAGTGGAGGGGTTTGACTTTCAGGATGTGGCAAAAATGCTGCAGAAATCCCAGCTCCGAGCTGATGCCTCACACATTGTCCCCCCGTGCTGGGCACTGCTGAGGCACCTCATACCCTCATTTCAGTTCTGGGTCCTTCCATTCAGGAAGGACACTGAGGGGCTGGAGCATGTCCAGAGAAGGGAATTGAGTTGGGGAAGGGTCTGGAGCACCAGGAGTAGCTGAGGGGGGCTCATCCTGGAGAAAAGGAGGCTCAGGTGGGACCTTCTGGCTCTGCACAACTCTCTGACAGCAGGGTGCAGCCAGGTCAGAGTCAGACTCTGCTCTTTCCCAACCTAAACAATTCTGTAATTCCATGACCCTACGCCAGTGGATAAAGAAAAATGTGGTGGGCCTCACCTCCTTCACACTGGACCTGCTGTACCAAACCTGAACTGGCTGAACACCTGAGTGGCTTTAATCCTATGTTAGTCCCCGTCTGGGATTGATTTGGACAAAGCTTGGCTTTCTTCTGCCTTACCGAGAGCAGCTCAGTGCCAGACTGCTGTGTGGGAAGGGGGAAAATTCCATTTATATACAGGGAAGTGATGGGAAGAGACATCCTCCCCAGTCCTCGCACCTCACTTACTGGTTTGGGAACCACGAGCCAAATTTTGCCAGGAAAGCTCTCAAAAGACACAGGAAAGGTATGGCTGCCATGGCTGTGTGGAAAATCGGGGCATCTGCTCCCAAAGGTCGGATGATACCGGCTTTTCCATTTTGGTGATAAGCAACCATCTGGTGCACTTCAAGTGAGAGGTTTTCTTCTCCTCCAGTTTAAGAAATGAATGAAAAAGAATGAAATTAGATGAGAAGCAGAGGGGAGTTTTATATCTCTTTAATAATGACCTTTTTCCAGTTTTTTTTTTTCTGTAGCGCCGGGAAGAAAACTTCTATTTTAAAAGAGAAACTGGGTTTCTCATATGTTCCCATGATTCCTGATGCTGGCACTTTAAATTAATCACTGCAAAGAAGCCACCACAAAAATAGCGATACCAGAACTGAACATCCTCTGGGCAAATGCTGCAAATGCTGCCTGATGCGTTCATGTTTAAAAAAAAAAATCATTCTTTTCTTTGGCACCTCTCCTCTGGCTCATCTTATGCAAATCACCTCACTAAGGAGAATTTCCCAGGCCGTGACTGAGGTTGGTCAGTGGGGCAGATCGAAGCAGCAAGTTCCCAGGTAATTATTTATGTGTGAACTCAATACAAGGAGATTAAATCTGAGCCACGTTCTCTACCCAGGTCCATTCTCCCTCAGAGTGATGTGTTACACAAAGTTTAGTTACTCGGGGAGGCTCCAAAATCTGGTAATCCCATGTGTCCACTTCTTCCAGGGCTCATCCCACCCGCTGACTGCTGGCATGTTTGGGAAGGAGAAGGAAACACCCCTGTGGTCTTTGTGATCAGGTGCTGCCAATCTGCACAGTTCACCTATTGAGCAGGATAAGCCCAAGAACAAATTCTGAAGCGGGGAACGATTTTCAATATCTGGTTTACCTGAGGACATCATGGGTCACAGCAGGTTCAGGAGCGGTTTTCCAGAGGTGAGAGGAGCTCAATTCACTTAGCAAGTTATTTGCATGGAACTATGTGCCAGGTTGTGTTCCTAGCAGAGTTTGGTGGTGGAGTTTTATCTGCATGACCCAAAGCCATCCTGGATTCAGCAGAATTTGTCCTTTTCTCCCTGGGGTGAACTGAGAGCAGAAACACCAGGATGGGCCTTGCCCATATGGAGGTGTTTTGGCAGAGCCCAAGGCTTGGGGATGCTGTTGGAAGGGGATAAGTGATTCTTCACTGAGTAATTTAGATTGGAAAAGCCCTCCAAGATCATCAAGTCCAACCATTCCCCCAGCACTGCCAAATCCAGCACTAACCTGTGTCTTCAAGGGCCACATCTATACAGTTTTTTAATTCTTCCAGGGATGGTGACTCCACCACTTCCCATGGAACAGAGGAGTCTAGAGTGAGAGATCACTTCCTACAGGATGTCACGGATGCCAAGAGGTTGCCTGAGCTCCAGGAGAGACTGGACAAGATCATGGCTAAGGCTCCCCTCAGACTGTTAAATACACAGAAGAGGTTTTGGTGCCAGGTATCTCAAGGAAATGTCTAAATTGAGCAGAGAATCACCTTCTCTTGCCCTGCCAAGGGACACTGAGAAGCAACAACCAGGATTTCACGGAAGAGGAGACCCATAATTTTATCTCCCACCGAAACTCAGGGCAGGGCAGGCTCACTCAAATCAGAATCTGGCTCCCAGGAAACACACCCGTCTCTTGGGATGAATAACCCCATCCCTTGCCTGCTCCTGCCCAGCTGTGCAGCCCAGCACTGCCCACTGCCCTGAAACGATTTCCTTGGCTTTGGGGACTGCAGTTAACTGATTTGCAGGAATTGTTACTCACCATTAGCTTTAAACTACCTGGAAGCTGAGTGAGAAGCTAGCTTTCCCAGCTCCATATCCCCTCCCCTCACTCTAACCTTTTCCAGCACACTCCTTCCTCCCCACCTTTCTTGGGAACAGCTGGGATAACTTTTGGAGGGGTTTTTTTGGCACCCAAACACCCATTTATCTCCCTGCTTTGGCTGCCTCAGATGGTCACCCGAGCCTTGTTTCCCCCAGCTTTACTCACATTTTTCTATCAGTACTGACAGAGCCACCCAAGGGACGGGAGAAGTTTAGGATTCACAGCTCCCCTTCGCCCACCCCATGCTTTCCCTTCTCCCTCCAGAGTGGTTTCAGCTCAGCACCAGGGAGAGAAAAATGTGCCTTGTATAAGCTGTGACGGCTGATGACTGATGACATTTATCTTCCCTCCTGAGGAGGATGGGAGAAGTCACTGCTGGCTGGTTTCACCTGGGCTGTCAGGTTTCTCAGGGCTGGATTTAGCCCCGGGGGTGAGACATTTTCACAGGCCAGTGCAGCGATGTGCTGCCACGGCTTTAACCAGCGGCTCCCCAAAATTTGGCTCCACACCTTTTCCTCCCCCCTTAAATGTACAAACATTTGTAAGTAAGTGCTTGGTGAGGGACACAGGCTGCTGTTTTTCCACTAAAACGGTTTCCATTTAACAAAGAAACCCTGTCCAGACCAATTTTTTTAATCCGCCCCTTCCTGGAAGATGTGACAGCACGTAGCTGGGAAGATGGATGGCCCACACAGTGTGTAGCAAAGTGTCCATGGCACGGGACTGGAATGAGAGGAAAGTAAAGCAAGGCTCTGGGAGAGAGCATTTACTGGGAGGTGCTGGGCTTCCCAAGCAGAGATGTCTGCCAGGTGCTATGGAGGTGCTGCTTCTCCCTTTGGCTGCCCAAAACCAGCCACAGGAGTGAAGTGGGTCTTTTCTCAAGTACCTTCAGAGCTGCAAGGTCAGGATGCTTCTGCTGGAGCAGAAAGTGCCCAGGGAGGGTTTTGACAGCTGAGCATCCCTTGAGCAGAGCAGCACAAGATCTGCAGTGTGGTGTGCCCTGCTTTGGTCCCAGAGAGAGCAGCACTCTGCCCGTGTCCCATGGGACTGTGGAAGGCAGTGTGAGCACTCCCTGCATCACTTGGCATCTAATAATGGGGGGGGACAGGGTTTAACAGCCTGCAAGCATCAGGAATAAACTTCATTCCCAAGGACAAGAGGGGAAAGGCAGAGAGGGCCCTTCTGGCTCCTTCCAAGTTGTGCTGGAGAAGGGGACAGCAGCACATTCCAGGGTAAAAGTCACATCCCTGGAAGTATTCAAGGCCAGGTTGGATGGGGCTTGGAGCAACCTGGTCTAGTGGAAGATGTCCCTGCCCCTGGCAGTGGATAGAATGAGAAGGTCTTTAAGGTCCCTTCCAAACCAAACCATTCTGTGATTCTACAAAAGGATACAAGGAAATTTGACCCTTTAAGGAGGTTTTGACTCCCACCACCCCACCCTTGCGCCTATCTGCAAATTTCAACAGCATTGCTCTGCACATTTTCCATCTTGAGGAAGAAGAGATTTGTGTGGGCTCACAGAGGGATGCAGGGAGGAAAATCTGCTGGGTGTTACTAGGCAGAGAAATCACATCAGATTCCAGGATTCCCTGGAGAAGAAAACAGCTGGAGGTCAGGACAGCCTTTGTAGGAAGTACAGACGTGCTCTTCAGCTGAACCAGAAAAGCCTTTCTTATGTCCTTACAGGCTTTTTCCTACTGCCAAGTGCAGAGGCACTGGAAATATGCTTTATTAGGGGGGTTGCTGGTAATGTGCTTTGTCACTATAAACTCCCTCCACTGAGTTTTTAGATACCTCTGGCCTTCTCCAAAACCTGTTTTCTGGCTGTTTCCCCTCCCCATTTCTGAAAACACTGAAGATTTAAGCCAAGCAAAGTCACCAACCTTCTCTGACTGATTTTTCTTGGAGGCTTTCACCAGAATAATTCTCCTCCAGCTTAACATCAGTGGCTGCACCAACAGCCACCAGCAGTATTGATCAAGTACTGAGTCACTTTTGAGCCTGCACAGGCACTTAAAAAGAAAAAAAAAAGTCCTCTACAAAACTATCAGTCTAAGTCCAAGAAAATCAGGGAAGAAAGGGCTAAAAGTGTCCATGACTCTGGGAAAGTCACTTGAACAGCTCCAGTTTTCCCAGTTAATATGTATTAAATGCAGTACAATCTGGCTTTATAGAGAACCCTTTGGAGATAATTCCAAGCTGCCCTACACAAATTTAAAAATTATCAAAGCTGATACTCCTCACAAGAGCTAGACCAGTCAGAAATGGTTATTTTTATTTGTGGTATTACTGCAGTGTCAAAAGGCCCTGTTACAGCTTTTAGAGGTGAAGTTGGTCTAAGAAGCTCCCAGAACTGCCCTTTACCTCCTGCATCTTCCCATCCTCCCTTAGCTGCATGAGTTTCACTAGATCTGCAGTTGTGCTAGTAAAAAATTCAGGTGTGAATGGTAAAACACACCCCTGATGAAAAGGCTCCAAAAAATTTTTCCCAATTTCCCTTGCTGGGCTCTCAGCACAGCCCCAGGAAGCAGTGAGGTGATTGACCCCTGGGCAGAGCCATTGGGAAGGGGCTACCAGGGGCTGCCAAACAAGAACTGACCCAGGCTGCCTAAAAGGGGGGGATGTACTCGTTCAGGTGTGAGAAATAGGAGGGGCAGCAGCCAACATTTACATTTTTGGTGATGGGAGATGCTTGGGTTTGTGCCATTTTTAAAACAAACAAACAAACAAAAAAGATCAATATTTAATTCAGCTCTAGGGGTAACATACCTTGGAAACGTGATTGGTGAACTATTAAATATTGCCTTTCCATAATTCTGCCTGGCTTTATCTCTGGTGCCTGTAGTTTTTCTCCTCTCTGTTCCCCTCCTGAAAGCGTAAGAGTGGTTTTCATGTTTTTATTACACATTGCATCTGTTGCCACTTCCGTTCAAACCTCCCAAACAAACGCATTTCTCCTGGATCACCGGCACTCCAAAAAAACAAAGAGGTGTCACCTGAGAAGCTGTCACCTCCCAGTGCCCTTTGCTTGGGGTGGGGCTAGTACCTCCAACCTTTTCCCTGGCATCTCCAGGGCTGATGTTCAGACACATTTCAGGAAAGGAAAGGGACGTGGAGGTGATGCCCAGCTGCCCAAGAGGTGGAGGTGAATGCCACTGCTGGGGCAAGAAAGATCAAATCCTTTGGCTTTGTTCCTCTTTTATGCCTGAACCAGCATTAATTTCTGTGATTAGTGAAGGGAAATATTACTTGATTGCCTGTGCAATGCCTTGAGTTGGAGTTTCCCATGCAGGAAAAAGTGGGTGGCTAACATAGGGAAAACCAGGATGCTAGAAAATGGGCAGGGTGAGCTGCTCCCCAGCTCTGTTACCAAAAAAAAAAAAAAAAAACCAATAAAAAAGCCAATAATGGGATTTTGGATTGATGTGGCACTTCCAATTTTCAATGCAAAATATTCAGGGGAAGGCAGTGGTGTTTTTCACTCACTGAGGTGGCATCAAGCAGCTCAACACAATGTCTTCACCAGCCTCTTAAATCTCACATCACTTCAGCTCCAACAGCAACAGGAGCAGCACTTCATTAGATAGGAATTGGGGTAGTGCTGACTATGGATTCAGATGGATTCTCCTTACAGGTATTGAAGTCCTTCTCCTTCTTCCTTCAGTTGCCCTTGATTCCACAGCAAACCCCCACTGCCTTTTCTTCACCATGCTTTCCCACAAGGAATAGCATCCTGGAGCTCTTCTCTGTCCTGGCTGGAGCTTGAAAGTGATTTTCATCAGCTGACTTTCCAAAGTTAGGTGAGCCCCAGAACTGGGGCTGCCTTTCTTCTGTGCAATAACTGACCCACAGCATCCTCCTCTGCATTATCCAGAGCTACACTGTAGAAATGGGACCTCTACAACCCACATTCCCCCTTTTGTAACATCCCAAGGCAAGTTTAGTCAGCTCTTTAGGTGGCAAAAGCATCAGACCTCAGTGTGTTCTCCAACCCAAAATCCTCTGTGGGTGCTGGAGTCCCATCACTCACAGCACAAAAGAAAGGATGTTTGCAGGCAGTTGTCTGATCTGGGCTCCTCACTCATTTCTCAGAGCAGGAAGCACTGTTTATTACATCTTTTTTGCTGCTTCTGAACACAGTCAACCATTTCTTGGCATTTCATCAAAGATAAATAACCTGATCCTGCTTGCATCCACATAGAAGGAATAATTCCCCTCAGCTTCTTCTGCTGAAAGCGTGAAAGCTCAAAGAATATCAGCTGATGGTTTTAAAGTTCTTCCCACCTTTTTCCCCTATTCTTTCTCTGCCAGGAAACCAGGCTTCAAGTACAGGTTCCCTTCTGGGGTTAGCCCTCCCTCCCATCTGCCAGAGGATCATCTTTCTCAAACCATTGTGTTCCACTTCCTTGGCTGCAAAGGAGGAAAGAGCTGCTGCGTCTTGCAGCAAAGCCCTGAAATATTTAGAGCTTTGTGTGCTAAATCCAGAGCCATGGAGTAATGGGAGATAGCCTAATGGCATGAATGATCGGGGGAAAGTCACGGCATGAAGGTGCCATGGATGGCACTGCCATCAGAGTGAGGACCATCACACACAGTGGCTTCCATCACCCTTATATAGAAGGTTTCAATTTCAAGATCCATTCATCCAGCACTTTTCAACAACTTCAAAATGACACACACAAAAAAACCCCAACAAACCAAACCAGGAGAGAGCAGTGGTGGGGTTTCTTTTCCTTTTTAAAATTTGTAAGCACGTGTGTTTAGTGCTCATGGAAATGTCATATCTGAAGTGGAGGGAACTGGTACATCATCTGTCAAAACTGCATCTGGCTTTAGCAGCTCAGCATGACATTATCATAGAGCAATGGGAAGGGGGAAAAACAAACATGGCCCACCATGAACAAGAGAAGATGAAGGCCTGCCTGCTGTATCAGAGGTCATTAGGAATAAAACTGACACTGATAAGCTTGCAGCAAGGGCCATGTTGTCTTAAACGCTATTTCTATCCTCACCTTCTGCTACAAACACCCATCTGCCAGAGGACACAGAGCTGTGCATACCTTCTGCATCTCTCTCAGGTCTGGGGGTCCTCTTATCTCTGTCTTCCTTTAGCCCTTCCTTTGGATAACCAAAATTAGCATTACTGTGGCTCCACCCACAGATCTCAAAGAGCCCCCAGAGCTCTGTTTTCTCCATCTTCAGGGAAAGGGGAGCAGAGAAAAGCAAATGACGTGTCTCAAGGTCATGTGGTAGACCCCAAAATCATGATGCTCCTTCAGCACAGGCAGTGAGCTTCCAACAGACTCACATTTCTCTCCCTTTTCTCCTCCAAGTTCCCCACAAGCCTTACTTGGTCCTGTCCCCGGCAGCCTTCTCAGTTGGCTGTGCCCCTGGGAACTCCACATCTCTCCATGATCTTACCACTTCCCCAAATTTGCTTCCCCTTGATGTTTCCAGGCACTCTGGGGAGCAGGACCTTGTATGTTTAGTACTGGTGCCACGAAGTGCTGAGCAAATTCCCAGCAACAGATTATCAATAGTCAGTGCTATTAAAAATTTCCCCAAACTCCAGAGAAAGCCAACCAAGTACAGAGCAAAAAGGAGTTGATTTTGAGTCACTCCAGTCCCCGTTTCTCTGGTGTTTGAAGAGATGCTTCCACGCAGAGGCAAACAGGGGCCAGGGATGGGTGTCTGTCCTGCTGGGTTTCATGGAAGATTTTGCCCCGGCAGTGAGCAAAGATTTGGGCTGGAGTGTTTGGAAGAGCAGCAAAGCTTGTGGTCAGGAGCAGGTTGGCAAGACTTGCTTTAGGTGGAGAGGAAGCAAGGATTCCTCTGCTCCGCAGGGATGGAGGAACTATTTGCTGTAAATTTGTTCTAATTACAGGCAGGTGCCCTCGGGGACACCTACACTCCCGCAGGGAACGCTGGGTGCCAGAGGTGGATCTTCCCTCACCCTCAGACCAGCCTCCAGGGGTCTGGCTTGGCCGAGGAAGGGTGAGTGTGTCTCTGCTGCTGGCTCAGCATCGTCATTTAGACAGATTTAAGGAGTGTAATGGTATCTTCTGAAGCAGGTAATGCTGCCTGATTAGGAGGAGGGGAGGGGGGAATTAGGAGCCAAGGCAAAGACAGAGCTGTTTAACGGATCCATTAAACATTAGCTGACAACGACAGGACACTGCTGGAACTTAAAAGAGAGCACAGGCATAGCCAGAGCTTTAGGCTTGGGGTGTGCTGTGCTCTCCATCTGCCACTCTGGCCAGTGCTTCCCTGAAATCCCAGGGGCTTGTGCATGGCCTCTCCAGCCTCCCTGGGTGCTGGAGGAGGTGGGAAGCCAGAGGGTGGAAAGAGGATTGTCCCCAGGGTGCATTCCTGACTCATGGAGATGTGCGGGAGTGGGGGCATTTGGCAACCCCAAAACTCGCCTGACACATTATCACTGCCTTCTCCCTGCTGATCCCTTGATCACCTCAGGACCCTGCTCCCGACCCCTTACTGCAGCACCAAGAAGTGTCAGTGACTCTGGGAAAGTCACCTGAACTGCTCCAGTTTTCCCAGTTAATTCATCACCCGCCAGCTCTGACACCCAGGATCCCTCCTCACTCACCGGGGTTGGAGCAAGGCGAAGGGACAGGGCCAGCAGCACCACTGGGAGCACTGGAATTGTGCTTTCCTCTTCTCCAGCCCAAAGATCATCAGCTCCTGCAAGCAGTGAGGCAGATACACTTAAAAACAAAGAAATAAATGTAATCCAGGCCACAGCTCTACAAACAGGACCTGGCTGGTGGGGAGGTTGATATTTAAAGACTGCAGAAAAATGGGGACATGAGTGATCAGGACACATATGGGATGGGGAAAGTGGCAAAAGACATCCCCCCCCCCAAAAAAAAAAATTCTCATGGATCCAGCAGTCCTGTGTATTTCAGTCCTGGTTCCTGACAAGAGGAAATTCCCTCTTCCCTGCATTTTCCACAGGCCAGGGCTGATGGAAGACCAGCCAAGGACACCACAGAGCTCCATGCTGCCTGAAAAAGAGCCTGCCTTGGCCCCAGGGCAAGGGTAGGCAATCCCAGCCAGCCTGGCTTGCTGGGAAATGCAGGAATGGGGTGGATGAATAATTGGGGGCAGATGGATAATTCAGGACAGAAGCCCTTCCTCTGCACCCCAAGGAAGTCACAGGTCCAGCCTCCCTGGTGTGGGATCCCTGCCAGGGACCACAGGCAGCAATGTGGATGATGGATACAATCACACCCTGCAATGCATTTCTTCGTTGCTTTCTCCCTTTCCTCTTTTGCTTCTCTGTCCTCCCTTCTACATCCCCACCAGTTCTTTTCAGCTGGTAATTACAGCTGAAGTGGACAATCTGTCTTTTTCCTTTTAGGCTGAAAGCACTTCCAGGCCAGCTGAAATGAGGCAGCAGTGATGCAGTGGGATGATGCCGTGGGGTCGCTATCCCCCTGCTCAGCAGGGACACCACTCAGGCACTGATGTGAGGGCAGATTCAGGGGGGGATGCCCATGCAGAGACTTCTAGAGTGTCCTTCACCCACACCCTGCACATTGTGGAGCAGTGGCAAAGTTGTCCCAAGGCTGGAGTTAATTCCAAAGTGTCTGGGACACCCAGCAGCCCCCTAGGTGCCACTTGGGGAGCAGGAGAGCAACCCAAATTCCCTTTTCCCAGCTCAGAGGGCCCAGATTTGAGGTGAACATCCTTCTCATTTCGCACCTAAAGTGACCTCATCCCTTGTTTTTTCCTTCCCCTCCCTTTGCTGATGATTTCATTGGCACAAAGCAGCCCAAAAAGACCGAGAAAAGGAGGAAGGAGCCCCACCACAGGGCAGGTGCAAATTCAGAGCAAAGAACTCGTCAAGTACAAGCCCAGCTATTCCATACACTCATTAGTAAAAGATTTGGTTGCCTGCAGGGAGACAGTTTCTGGGTGATTGAATGTAGAACTAGTTGGAACAAATTCAATAAACCCGAGCGTGTCTTTTGCTTTTAAATATGCTGTTTTCTCTAAGCTCATTCCTCGTGGAAGAGCATTGATTGAGGCCAGGAGTTTGCCACAAAGGTTTCCAAGATGAGACGTGGGGCACGGTGGTCACCCTGAGCCAGGAGAGGCGGTGATGCCCAGCCTGACCTGCCTCACCTGGAAGCAGACATTTCAACGCAGCCTTATTCAACAAACCTCTGGAGGGCTTTGGTTGTGCTCCAACATCAAATAGAGCCTTGGAACCTGACGTCAGAACCTCCAAAAATTGCTGCAAAGCCTATTTTGGGAGGCTTTTAGTGGTCCAAAGCTCAGGGCAAGCCTGGTCTTAATTACCTTGATTCTCAATGCCTTGCACTGGGTTGTCACACGTGCCATAGCACCAAGGCTGTCAGGCAGAGGATTCTCCATGGAATGTGTCTTTATTTTCATTTGTAAGAGCCTTTAGGACAGGTTTAATTGCTGGGGTATGGACCAGCCATTTCCAGTTATGACTACAAGTGAATCAAAGTGCTGAAGCCCCCGCTTTAATTAAAAGACATGATATCTATTCCTACCTAGAGTGCAATGGCAACAATAGCAGGTTATTAGGATAAGTAATATCCATCTGATCCAATCTGATCTGTGTAGTTATTAAGCCTAGCTAGGTATTGGTTTTGATTTTACTACTAATATCACTGCCGCAATAGGAAACCAACCACAGCTCAGAGTTTTGCATCATTCATCATTTTGCTCATTTGTTTGGCCTCAGAACAGATGATTTTTTTTTTCTCCATTGCTCAAAATCCACATACAGGTTTCTTTTTTGGGGTTTTACCTCTTGTTTCTTCATCTTTACCTCTTTCTCACTACATCTTCTGCTTTTTCTCTCTTGGTTTGCCCATTGCCCTCTACAAAACAACTTCATGCATGATCAAACCCAATGCTTACATTTTTCTTAGTGTGAATTCAGCCCAAGAAGCTTCCAGCAGTTTATGAGTCAGAAACACAAGACAGAGCTGCTGGTCACTGAGAGAAATTGCCAGGAATATGGGGAGGGTGAATCACCCTCAAAGATAACTGAGGAGAGAAAAAGAGAGAGAACCTCTTGTCCTTTTTCTCTTCGTCATTCAGCTCATTTTTTTAACCAGGCTTGAGTAAGGAGCACCACATGGGAATTTTCTTGAATCTCCCCATAGGAAGGAGCTTGGTTCTTGCATTTTCCCATAAGGATGACCTGGTAGATGAACAAACCTGGTGCTGGACAAGCTCCCTCTGTGAAGCCACATGCAGTGAGCTGGGAAGTGCTTCTCCCCATGTGCTGCAACACACAGAACTCGTCTTTGGCTCCCAGTGTTGCCAGGGAGTTCAACTGAACCCCAGGTTAACTGAGTTCCCTTGCAAAGCTGTCTATCACCTCTCAGTCTCTTCCTTGCTCACTCGAGAAAATAACAGCTCCCACACTCTGAAAAATCCCACATAATTGGTACAGTCTCCACAAAGTGCCTCTCAATCGACAGCAGGGCTCTTTGGAGCTCCAAAGGTGGCCCCATCTTTTCAGAAGGGTCACAGGTTGACAATCTTGTTTATTTTCCTCAGTGTCTGTCCAAGGAAACAAAACAAAAACAAACAAACAAAAAACCAACACCAAAAAATACCATCCCAGCTCCTCGAAGTCAAGTCTGGCAGCACCAATTTGGGGCACAGCTGGAGGCAGAAGACATGTTTCCATCCCACAGCTGTGCAAAAGCCTCAGAATTAGCCTTGACCTTCTGGTGATCAACCACTCCTCAGCTTTCCATCTTTTTTCCCCACATCTCGGTAAGATGAAAGATTCTGACACTGAACCACAGAAATCTGGAAAGTGTGGAGTCTGTTCCACTCATCCTGCACATCCTTGGCCCTCTCTCCAGTCACATTTGAGCAGAAAATTGCCACATCATCAATTTGGTGTAGATTTAGGTATCCTGAGGACCAAACCCCATTGGTTTTGCTGTTTTACCTCCTGACTTGGCAGCCTCAGCTGGGTCCTCATTAGCATCTCTCCCTCACACAACAGATAAATAGCAATACTCAGAGTCACACACACTTATAAATAGATAGAAAAGGAGCATCAATTCAGCCATGAATACAAACCTTAAGGACACTGCATCTCATTCCTGTTTGCTGCCTCGGGCACCACAAGCTGACAATCAAAATTCACGGAGCGACAAAAATATTAGTTTAATATTTGTGTTTGCTCAGCTCCTTCTCATGCCAGGATGACAAACAGCCCTGCGAAGGCATTGCCAGAGGCACTCACACTTCCATTCTCTCACACTGATTCTGGCACACAGAGGGATCTTTTCAAACCAACAAACACCTTCACTTCTGTCTTCACTGAAAGGACTTCCTCTATAGGGTGATGTTTTGCTAGAGGAAATTATTTAAGAGCAGACATACAGTTGTGATTCAATATGGTTGTGATCCAATATTGTGCTCAGGAATTCCTTGTAAAGTCAAGGGAGAGACAAATTCTGACATTACCTGAGCCTTGTTGAACTTATCAGAGTATTTTTGGAGTGAGAATCCAGCAACAAAGACTGTGACATTTTTTCACATGGCATCTGGTAGCTCCTCAGGTGGAATAGCAGCAGCACCATCTCTCTCGTGTAAGTTACATCTTGACATGTGTGAGAACATGCAGAAGGAAGGGAAGAAGAGAAAAAAAATGAGAGAGCTTTTCCAAGTCCTCTGTTAGGGTTGGATAAAGAGGATGCAGTTCAGACCAGCAGCAACGTCAGAGCTGGTCCCTCACACTCTTTCCTACTTGGGATGCATCAATCCTTGACCCAGAATTGACAAGCTAATCCAGCAGGAAGAAAGTCAGACCAACCATGAGGAATAGATTTTCTCTTTGCTTTCCCTCCTCATGACCTTCTCATTGCTGAAAGGATGCCCTGAGCTCATCACAGAATCATGGAATGCTTTGGGTTGGAAAGAACCTTTAAGATCACCTAGATTCAACCCTCTGCTATTGGCAGGGAATATCTTCTACTATCCCAGGTTTCTCCAAGCTCCCTCCAGCCTGGCTTTGATATACACCAGAAACTCAGATACAGAAGAAATCCTCTACAGAAACCCATCTGTGAGCTCAAGCACAGCAGTTTGACCGAGTTACCTTGAGGCATTGCAAGGCTATGGGCTCACACCCCACTCCTGCTGCCCTGGTGACATCCCAGTTTCCCTCAGGTATCACAGATCAGCCCAAAGTCAAGTCTCAGGGAGCAGCTCCCTCCCACTGATAACATCCTTCTTTCCAGCCTCAGGAGATGTTTGGGACATGTTTATTGAGGAGCTGTAGAGAAGAACAATGCTGTCTTTCACCTCATCGAGATAGGCTGTGTCAAGGCAAAGTCCTGCTTTCACTCCAGCACTACCCTGAAACACAAAGCTTTGTATTTGCCTGTCAATATCCCAGTTGGAGTCTGCTTCTCTGTGTTTAATTCGAGACAAGTACTGCAGGACCTCTTTTGTTAGCTGGATACCTCATGCACATTGTTATTATTTCTTTCATAAAAATCAATAAAGACTTAGGAACAACAACCACCAATAATAACAGTACATCTCTCTTTGTGTCTTTGTGTTGCAACTTGCTGAATAACTCAGAAAAGCAGCAGACAACAGTCCAAAGAGAAGATTAAAAAAGATGTTGTTTCCAAGCTGGACCTGCTCTTCCTTTGGAAAAAGTTTCCAGCCACTTAAAACTGCAGCACCATCTCAGCACACAAGAATTCAGTTGCAGAGGCTCAGAATAAGAAGAAATGCACAGAGGATGAGGCACCAGACAGAGCTCCTCTAATTTGGTATCCCGGTTGTCTTGCCTGTGAAACACAAGCAAAAACAGTGATGGAAATTTAATGGCACCACTTTGAAAGCCACAGACGAATCAGTCCTACTGAAGTCACTCCCTGGGCACTAACAAAACTCAAGGAGACACACTCCTTGCTGGTTTCCATGCTGCTGTGAAATGAGGAGAGAGGAAGAAAAGTAACATAAGGCTATGGAGCTGCTGGAGTGAGTCCAGACGAGGCCACGGAGATGCTGAGAGGGCTGGAGCCCCTCTGCTCTGGAGCCAGGCTGGGAGAGTTGGGGGCGGTCACCTGGAGAAGAGAAGGCTCCAGGGAGACCTCATAGCCCCTTCCAGTGCCTAGAGGGGCTCCAAGAGAGCTGGAGAGGAACTTGGGACAAGGGATGGAGGAACACAACAAGGGCGAATGGCTTCAAGCTGACAGAGGGCAGAGTTAAATGGGACATTTGGAAGAAATTCTTCCCTGTGAGGTTGGGCAGGCCCTGGCAAAGGGCGCCCAGAGAAGCTGTGGCTGCCCCTGGATCCCTGGAAGTGTCCAAGGCCAGGTTGGACGGGGCTTGGAGCAACCTGGTCTAGTGGAAGGTGTCCCTGCCCATGGCAGGGAGGTGGAATTAGTTGCTCTTTCAGGTCCCTTCCAACCCAAACCATTCCATGATTTCCCTGCCACCCAACTCCAGGAAACAGCCACAGAAACAGGAGTGGAAACCACACAGGAGCTCTACAGCTCCCAAGTACCATTTAATTATTCTACATGAGAGGTTAAAAAAACCACCACATGTCTTGAGGCAACACTTTATCCACTCCCCATACTGTCATGAGCTGTTCCTACAGCTCCAGCTGGAATTCCCATGGACAGACCAGACAGCAGAACCAGTGCTGTCACAGGGAACCTATAGACTGTGGCTTCACTGGTGGCCACAAAGTCCTGGAAGGGCAGAGCCCAGTCCCCCAGGTCAGGGCCTGGCCAGTTGGGCTCCAGGTCAGCACCACCTCCAAGGGAATTCTAACAGGCTGAGTGCTCCTTCGTGAATAAACCTCCCAAAATCCAATTTCCTGGGGGACCACTCGCTCAACACAACCTGCCCTTCACATTTACCAGGTTTCCAGCATTTTGGTTAAAGAAAATATATAAAATTCTAATACAATTGTTTTAAAGGTTAATGTATTCCCAGCCACAGCTCAGAGCAGAGATTTGAGTCCAGGAACAATCATCTGGTAGCAGGAAAGTATTGAGTAGATGACCTAGGTCTTACCCATCTCTATATTTTTTGCATGTGCAGCTCTTTTTTCATTTCTTTCCTTTTCCAGTTCAGCCATCCAAAGAGATGTAAAACTAAAGCTAAACACAGCTGGGGTTTTAACCACATCCCAGCAATTACACACACAGAATCAGCACATATCACAGCACCAGGGCTATTTTTTCCTTCCCACACGAAGGAGTACTGCCGTTCCTATGCTCAGGCCAAGATGCTTTTCAGCAGGCATCTCTCCTGGCTTCCCATCAGGCACCTTTTGTGGCTTCCCAGCCATCCCCACATGCAGCTTTCTTAAACCAAAAGGCTGCTCCAAGCACCACAAGATAAGGGAATTCAAGCACCAAAGAGAAAGAAAAGCTGGTGCTTTTGACTCTCTTAACAACTGATGAAAAGATGAACTCTACTTTCCCAGAATCTTCTCCCACACCATTAAAGAAAAGCTGTAGAAAGCCAGAGAGTCCTTCAGCTCTTAAAATAAAGGAGAATGTTGGAGGGGATAGTAAATACTAGCCTTAAATACAGCAGACCTAGAGCTCTTCCTGCAGAGACCGAGCAAACAAGAGCTCGTGTTATCCCAGCAGCTCCTAACTAACCAAGAGCTGCTCAGGTGGTCCCTTTTTATCCCTCAGCAGCTGGGTCCACTCAACAAAACGGCCTTAGCAGGGAATGTGCCTCACCTGCTATCCCATCCCATCTCCTGAGCAGTGAAGGAGGGTCAGAGACCCTCGAAGGCAGCCAGAGTTTACAGCAGGGATGGATTTATTAAGGAGAGTGCTTTGGGGAAACAGTCAGACTTCTCTGAGTTTGAGGGAAAGGTTTCATTGGACCTGGAATAGCACTCCTGGGTGTGTGGAATTGTGCTGTACCTGTTAACCTAGGTTAACCTAGCAGTTTTTTAATAGCACATACCAGGAATGGTATTGCTGTCCATTTTTATTTTGAAGCCCAGGTTTTAGATTTCCTACAACCCTGCTAATACTGAGAAAAAAAGTAAAAGCTCCTAAATCTTACACCCCAGCAAAGCCAGGGTGGATCCTCCCCTCCTGAGGAGCACAGGGAGGAGTAGGGAATTCCAGCAGAGGGCACAGACCACCCTGGAGAGGAAGGTCTATCAAGAATCCTTGGAGAGGGTGTGAGCCACTCCGAGAAGCTTCACATCACGAGATAACAAATTTTAGCAAAACATCACCCTCTTTTTCATGCTCTGCTTTGCTTGACCTCATCACAGCCCACAGGAGTCAGAGCAGGTGTGAGCATCCAGCCTGGGCACAGCTCCATCACTCTCCAGCTGGGGAGATCTCCCAGCCTTTTAAATTACAGGTCAGCATGATCCAGGGATAAAACTCACAGTTTTGCCAGGCCTGACAACCTCTTTTGGAGCCTTAATGTTGGCCTCAACCCAAGACTGAGTGACTATAGGAAACACAGAACAGGCAACACAACAAACCCAGAGCAAATTAAAGAGAAGAAAGGCATTGCTAAGGTGACTCAGAAGAAATTTAGGCCATCGAAACACTGCCCTGCTGTTTCCTGCTGGGCCAGTGACTTTGAAAGCTCAAAGTCTGCCAGTAGGAAGCAGGAGAGGTAAAGGATGTAGGATGTGTCACTGTGGCCTTAATCCTACAGCCCAGTTGTGCCTCCTGGCATGCACTGGGATGTGGTGCTTTCCTGCTGGAGAAGGAAACCAGCACCAGCAGAAGCAGAACTAGTCAATATATCTGTATTTATTTTAATTTTTTTAAAATTAATACAAACATTCTAGGGAGAAAATTTTTTTTCATTCAAATGCACCTTTCCATGGGAATTACATGATCTGGATGTTTTCTGCTCTTGCTTGTTTTTGGTGTTGAAGAACTTACATGCACAAAATTTTTTTTAAAAAGAGGAAAGGGGTAATTTTATGTTGCAAAGCTGAGAGCTGAACAGTTTTGATTGACTGGATGAAAACACTGAGGAATGTTCCAGATTACACATGGTAAATTGTCCACATGAAATGGTGCTCTTTGGCTCTTCTCTAAATAAAAATGTTGATGCCAGGAGGAAAGGCAGAAGGGAAAAAAAGCTGTCCCAGCAAACTTCACCTCTAATTCCCCTTAAAACTGCAAAAGAAATAATTTTCCTTTTCTTTTTGGTGGCAAAAGTGGTTGATCCACCAGATTATGACAACCAGCAGTGGGGGAAAAAACTCTTGTGATAATACCTAATTATTGAACTATAGATAATAGAAATAATCAGAGGGGTAAAAACCTCTCTGGTGCCGTGTTGGACGGGCAGTTTTCCTGGTCTGGGTCTGACACCTCTGTGCACTCAGTGGGCAGCTCAGTCTCTCACATCTCCCCGGGATTAAGGGATTACCATTAATTAACAGAGCCCTGCCTGCCTTGCCTCTGATACACTATTTTCCATCAGAAAGAAGCAGATGGAGCTGAATTTCCAAAATCTCTGAGATGGAAAGAGCAGGTATGAGATAAGAGCTGGGGATACTGGGAGAGGCAGGAGGCTGTGGATCATCAGAGAGGAAACCTAAATCTCAGTAATTTACGTTTTTTTCTCATTTCATAAGGAGAAAAGGCACATGGGATCCCCTCCTGTCTGCCTGACCCCTGCTATTGGCTTTTCACTCTGTTTTCTTTTAAAGAAAATCTGTGGAGAGGCCACTGCTCTCAAAGTAGCAAATCCCCATAACAGGTGGAACAGACTGCCCAGAGAAACTGTGGATGCCCCATCCCTGGAAGTGCTCAAGACCAGGTTGAATGGAGCCCTGAGCAACCTGGTCTAGTGGAAGGTGTCCCTGTCCTTTCCAGGGGCTTGGAACAAGATGATTTTTTATGTCACTTTCAACCCAAGCCATTCCATGGTTCTGATTCTCTGAATTTGGGGCAAATGCTATGAGAGGCTGTTCCTGTGAATGTCCCTGCTAAAGGCAAAACAAAGGGAGTACCATGGGAAAGGGTTTTTCTGGAAAGAGGATTGAAGTGGCTCAGCTAAATGAGGAGCAGAAGATATCTCCCCATCTCCTTGGATCTTCCAGGGAGATAGTTCCTCCACTCTCCACTTCCCATTGGATACTGAGCCCACAGCATCTACTGCTGCCACACTGTGAAAAGAGCAAATCTTCAACCTCTCCTGGCCTTTATGAGATCCAGGGACTGAGATTTTAGCAGTGACTAATGAAAGCGAGCCATCCCTGTCCCTCAGCTCTTTGGATCACCTTCATTTCCAAAGAAGAGCTTGGCACTATCCAAACCTCCTCTCTCCTCAGCCAGATACACCGTCCTCACCACAGTGAGTCACTTCCCAAAGCCTAATGCTTGGATAACTGGGTCCTAACAGGGAAAAAAGATGGGAAAAGAGGGGGTTTTACGTGGAATAAGGGGTTTGCTGTCAGTACCAGCCCCAGTGGGAGTCCCCCAGTGGGTCTGTCACCTCAGGGGTGGCTCCCTGTGCTCAGCAGGAGACCATCATCAGTTATCCCCACCCATCTAAAAAAGGAAACATCAAACATGTTCCCTAGACAGCCTGGCCAAGAGCTTCCCCAGGCAGGGAATATGAAGGTGTCAGACGTGGCAGGAGTCCAGCTGATGTTGTGTTCTCACTCTTTTTTTTTCTCTGTATTAATTAAAATCCCACACTTTCCTCAGGACAAACTGGTTAAATTCACTTTGGAATCACAGTGCCAGCAGCATCAGGCAAACTGTACCCAAATTCAAGTACCTTAATGGAGCTATGGGTTGGTCTTTGAGAAGAGCCTGCCCATCGAGGTGGCACTGAATCAGGTGCCAGGAGAACAGGACTGTTCTAGCCCCACAATGGCAGGAAAAGTTCCCTGGGATAGTCCTTCTCCAGAGTTTTCCTGACTGGGAGAGGTTTCTCACACACAACCTTCATGTCTAAATGAACTTTGCATTGCCCAACCTCTCTGCTCTTTTGAACCTTTCCCAGTGGTACTTCCAGGTGTCACAGCCCACCCCATCAGTAGGATCCACTGGGTGTACATCCCCACATCCCTCCCTTGGCATGTGTGGACACAAATACCAGGACTCCATGATAAAATTTGGGAGCACGGATGATTTGAGATCAGGGAGAGCTCCCGTCCCTCCCCAGTCCCACATCCCACCACCTTGTGAAGACAGCTGGAGCAGGAATTGTAGCAGTTCCCTCAGCTTCCAATCCCGTCCCAGGCTTGGTTCTTTGCCTTGCTGCTTTTTTCCCTAAAAAATAGAGTAGGCAAGGAGTACCTGGTTAAAAGCTAATTCCCCTGCCCTCTTAAATTGCCAAGATGAAAAGCTTTCTTCCTGATGGCTGCTTCATGAAAGACCCAAAGGTTTCCACTCCTTTATTCCTCTAAAAAGGAATGCCTTATCTATTTTAAACCATTTGGGTGTATGGGTAAAATACGCAGCGACGCTCCATCTCTGGAACCTGCGCTCCATTGATTTTCCAGAAAAAAATGAGCTCCAAAAAGCACACCTGAGCAAAATGAGAAGTTTTGGCCAACTCCAGCCTCACTGTTCAGGCTTCTGAGATGTGTAAAACCCCCCTGAAAACATGGGATTTATGCTGGTTGGATGCTTTCAGGCAGGTGAGACAGTCCTTCCTTCCTGGAAGGGTTACAGCTGCTCAGAAACCAGCACTTTTGGAGCTTTAAGCCCAAGGATTCTGAGGTAGGAAAGGAAATACGACACGCAGAACCCTTTTAATATTTGTTATCCAAATAAACGTTCCTATTTCAAGGCAGGTGGAGCAATAATAAATATCAGGTAGGAGAAGCGAGCCCCGCCAACCCTTCTCATTTGAATGCATGGCATTATTTCTTTTATTAAACAAAAATTCCCTCTCAAGAAATGCAGCCCAGCCCTGCTGGCTCAAGGTAGCTCTTGTTAAAATGATTATTAATGGTGCTGCACCTTTCCCTAATGGGAATGAATGGTCCAGCCACCCTGCAGTTCCACACATATTCCTGACTTACTCCTTCAGCTTCCTCTCAGCCACAATATTCCCCACAGTCTCCTTCCCCTGCAGCCCTGGAAGATCTGCATGTGGGTGATCCATCTTGGAAGTTGTAACGCTTATTTTTCTAGAGAGATAAAAATAAACCGTTCCATTTGGATGAAAAATAGGGGATGTAGGCCCAAGCCCACCAAGGGAGATGGAGGGGGGGAAGAAGGAAGAAGATTATTTTCTCCCTTTTCCCTGTATTTAAACCACAAATGCATAATCCATCTCCCTTAACAGCCCCTCCCTTCATAAATAAATAATTACCTCACCATGTGGAGCAAGGGGATGACAAGAGAAGGATCATAAGTCATGGAAGGGGGTAAAGGCAGAGATCTCTCAGGGAGTTTCTCATGGAGCACCACACAAATTCAAGTATCTACTCTAGCAAGGTGCTTTGGCCATAGAGAATTCTTGCAAAACCAGTGTCCTTGCAAAAGCAAGGGCAACTTCCAAGCCCTTTGCATGACTCTTCCCATGTGAGTCTGCAGGAAATGCATCCCTGTGGATGACCAGGAGAGCAGGGGGAAAGATGGGAAGAAGGGCGAGGGGATTCCTCACCTTTGCTCCTGCCTCTGCCTGCCAGGTGAGGGTGGCTGTGTTTCCACGCCTGCTTAATTACTTGTAATCTCAGGGAAGGAGGTTGCCAGGGATGGGCGAGTGGGATACAAGTGCTGCCTGCTGGCATAGGATCTTCCCCCACCAGCTGCTCCAGTATGGATCTGGGCATTTCCAAAATGCCACAAGCTCTTTCAGACCTTCCAAACTGGAACGCACAATTTATCACAAATCCCATCCAAATTCCCTGAGTACCACAAGCTTGCCCTCCATATCCCACAAACATCCCAAATCTCACAAACTGCTCACCCCATACTCCACAAATATCATCACCATCACTACACATCTTCAAAATACCTCATCAACCCCACCAGTACCCTGACATGTTCCCCAGAGGCTGCCACCAAAATATCACCAAAGACGTCCCCAAACAGGCTCTAAAGACTGGCTACAGGTGACCATCCTGCTTTTGGGGTTGGCACCATCTCCAGCACATCCCCCTCATTAATGAGCAGATATAAAAGAGACACTTGGCTGTTGTGTCTTGGTTCTGATACACCAAAATGTATGGGTTAAAACCATGAGAATTATGGATTTTAGCAGAAGACCACTCATGGAAAAAGTGGGCTTAAGGAACGTAGCCCCAGGCCATGCTGGCAGGGACCGAGCACTGGAGCAGCTCCATGGCACTGCTGGATGGGGCTAAAATAGCCACAGGAAGTACAGGATAACCTCTCTGCTCTCCCCCAGACTGATACCTGCTGAAAATTTCAGCTGAATTTTTAAAAGCTGGTTGCTTTACATTTGCTGTTTAGTTGCTTTTCTTAAAAAAACCCCAAATTCAGCGAATCAAGAAAAAGGCCAACACACCCAATGTCTACTGGTTTTCAAGGAAATCAAACCTGATTTGAAATTTGACCAGTGGTCAAATTTGACCAGTTGGTCAGTACTGGTGGTTTTCAGCCACTGTCCAAGGGGGTGTGGCCGCATCCCTTCTCCCATTTATCACATGGCTCCAGCTCCATCCCCACCTGCGGGCACAGATGGAAGGATATTTGCCCACATTTATGTAAAAGTGATTACAGACAGAAGCCTGGGGGATTTGTTTGGGAACAATGTTGTAATGAGCCCAAGGATAATCTGCTGCCCAGAGACAGGGATTTTTCCCGAAGGGATGGCAGCCACAAATTAGACAGTCACATCCGGTTATTTCCAGCGAGTTAACTCCCAACGCCGCACCTCCAGCCCGGCAAGAAGGGGAATGGCACAAATCCAACCATCCCCAGCAGATGTGCCCCAAATCCAAGACGTTTCAGGTACGAAAAGGGGCTGGCGTGAGGATTTTTTATGGCCCAAAGTGGTGGAAATTCATTACTCTGATAAGGCTCTGGGAGTTGGTGGTTTGAGCTTCAAACATGGCCGGTCCCTGGAGAAATTACACCATGTTCAAGCTAATCTTCTTATAAACATTGTTGTAGTCTTTTTTTCATTTTATCTGACATGTGTCAAGCAGGACCACTAAGCCTATTACATCTCCGGGGAGGTTGGTGCTTTCTCTTCTTCCTATCCCCCCCATCTGAATGGTGCTTGTCTCCTTTTTGGCTCCTTTGGATATTTCTCCAGCACTTCAAACCAATTTTTTATAATTAGCACTGAGAAAAAAAAATCTCAGTGAGTTTGGGGGCTCAGGTGAGATAAGCAGCCAGGTTCCAGTTAGACATCCAAAATTTTTGGAGCTTGTAGGCTTCTGAAATGAACAAAAAACTTGCTGGACCATCCGTTCTTCCTGTGTTCATTTATTTTTCTTTCCAACAAACCCTCAAAACAAATAGATAAAGAGTCAACTGGATATTTTTGTGTTCTCTAGGACGAAATAGTTCAAGTTATTGGGAAATCCCCAGTCGGGTACTGCCTTTGTGTTATTCCCTCTGTCAGAGTTTGCAGGCAGAAACAGGCAGGGATTAGACCACTGGAACAGATGGTTTTAAAGGACAGGATGAATATGAAGCTGCTTTGAGCTTCAGGTTGAGGGACACACGTTAGTGAAGGGACATTTTTCCTGAGACCTCTCTCCCCACTCTGATGGGAAGTTCATAGAAAGCTAATAGAAAGGATGAAAAGGAGGTGAAAAAAAACCCCAACCCCCAAAAAATTCGTGCTGCAAATGGTCATTTTCTGGAGGAAGCATCAAGCTCTCTCCATGAGAAAAAGGAAATGGAGAATTAAGAATACCTAAGGAGTGAGAAACTTCCATGCAATCACTTGCACAAACATCACCCATGTTCAGTCTGGAGACTTGGCTACAGAAAATCAATGGGAGCTTATCAGCCTGCAGCAGAGTCGGGACAATTAAACCTTTCCCTCTCTGCCTTTCTATATTGGATTGAAGTTTTGAAGTTATTCTCACCTGTGGATGGAGAGAAAGAAACATCCGAGCCAGCATCTCTTACAGAGAGTTATCTCTAACACAGGCAGTAGCTCAAATTATTTCCATGCCTAATCGTTGCCTTCTTTGTCATTAATTTTTTTTTTTTTTAAATGCTATCTTGGTCCAAAAAAAGGGATATTGTGCATTTGACTACAATTTCTTTGCTCTCCTTGCACACAAACTTCTACACTCATGGGAAAACTCCTTCCCCAAAAGCCGAGCTTTTGTCATCGGGTTTTTCTCTGGCACAGAGCAAAACTTTGCAGAAGGAGACCAGCAGAAACCCAAAATGGGGCCTAAGTGGTAAAACTGAGCCTGGATTTGGAGCTGTCCCCCAGATCTGTGTGGGGCTGGGGACAAGGTGAGGGATCTGCTACAAACTCAATCAGTTGAAGCACTGGTACTCAATTCCACAGGAGCCAAAAGGTGTTTGAAGCCCCAAAGCAGCATCCAAACATACCCGTCTTTGGTTGCCTGGTTTTACTGAAAACCAGTTGCTCCAGCCCCAAGTCCTTGGAGGAATGGAAAAACACTGAAATAAACCAAATATTTAACAAGCTCAATAACTAAAAAGGCAGTGATTGTTCTTCCTAGTGCCTGCTCTGACCACCTCCATATGCAGGTTTGGGTAGATCACAAAGATTTCTGGAAGGACATCAGCACCCCCAAGGCCCTGGCTGATCCTACAATCATTTTCCATCTTCTGGGGACTCGGGTTGGAAGCAGCAGCTTCCTTTTTATTTATTTAATTCTTCATCTCTCCCAGTCAAAATGGACAGTGCAGATAATCTGGGCTTATATCCCTTTGAAGTCAATCAGAAAAGACTTTTAACTTGAGCGAGCAGGACCCCAGGCCTCCATCTACCTGATCCGCACGCATTGCCAGGGATTTGGACAACCCAGGCTCCATCCACACGGACCTGGCTTTAAAGCCATCAGGTCCAAGCACTGCCTTGGCAAGAGATCAAGCACAGCAGATTTCCTACAACCCTCCCGTCTTATCACACATTAGCCCCGTGCAGATGTCAGGTGCTCTCCCTCTGCTCACAATCCCCCTTTTCTATCTTATCTCCCCATTAAATTGCTGACAAGACCTTCCTGGTGGCCTTTTCAAAAGCAGAGGGGATCAAAAAATCAACAGAGTATTTCAAAAGTCCTTAGGGAAAGTAAGAAGGGGGGAAAAAATCAAATAGGAGGGGAAAGGAGCCTGCAATGCTGTTACCATGCACAGAGCCCAGTGCAAGACACTGGGGTTTGCAAGTGCTTTAACTCCCTCCTGGTAGGAAAGGGGCTGGGAATGGTTTGGGTTGCCAGGGAACTGCCTCACAAGCATCACTGGTACCTCCAGCATTGCCCTTGCAAATGCTCAGCATGCAGAACAGCCTTAAAAAAAGGCAAACCTGGTTGCAGGCACCCCAAAACTCCAGTGTGGCATCCCATCTGCAGCACAGCAAGCTGGCATTGTGGAGACCAGATTTTTTTTTGATGGGCAGGAAAAGGCAATTTATCTCCCTTACCCTTCCTGCCACTTTCCCCCAGCATTCCAGCAAAGCTGTAGAAGAGCTTCAGCTTTACACTCACTTCTGAAAAGGTGACACTGCCAGCTTTCAAAGGACATCAGAGCAGGGGTGACACAGGAGGTTACTCCATCCCAGCAGCTGGAAGCAGCAGGCAGAGAGCACCAGAGGAAAAAACAACCCAACACATTCCCAGCCTTTGCTGACACAGCCAGAGCTATGTCAGCAGTGGCATTCTGCATGCACGGGGAGAAAAACCCAGCCAAAAAAGCAGCAATGTTGAGCAAACCCTGTCTTAATTTCATTTTGCTACCTGGCTAATCATATTTGGTTCTTTATTTAACTGGAAGAACAAAAAGTTTTTGGGGTTGGGTTCCTCCCCTCCCCCAAGCTTTATTATATATTGTTTTCTTTCTCCTAAAGGCTTTCAGTGGATTCTGAGTTGGCTGAATCCCAGAATGGTTTGGGTTGGAAGGAATCTTAAAGCTCATCTTGTTCCACTCCCTGCAGTGGGCAGGGACACCTTTCACTGCTGAAAGCTCCACCCTTGAACAGTTCCAGGGATGGATCACCCACAACTTCTCTGGGCAACCTGTCCAAAATGCTGCCAGCTCTCCTGACTAATGCACATCCAAACAGCTCTTTGCTTCCAGTTCCAGTGGGACAACACCCCCAAAGCCATCACACCAATAAAAAGTCACAGGCAGAGAAGAGCAAGAGCAGATAAATCCTCATTTCGGCATGCAAAGAAGGACCCCTTGGCGCAAACAGAGGCACTTGTTATTCACTCCTCAGGATTAGTTATTTATTATCCCACTTCTCCCAAAATTGCAGGAATCTAATCAGAGTGCAGAAGCCAGAGCGGGTGATGCCGGTGATCAGTCACACGCTCCCAATAAGGAATAACAAACAGCTGGAGTGACCACTCCAGATGATCCACGGGCTAATGCTGGCTCAGTGCCCACTGAGCAGGCTCTCGGGCCGAACATCCCCTCAAGGCCATCCTTAATGCCAAGCCTTTGCCATCCCATCAGTTCTTGGATTATTTACACACTCAGGATGAGAGCATGAGCCTCTGGATTGGGGCTGAATTCCTTCCTCTGCCTGCCAGCACCTCACTTAGGAGATGAGAAGAAAATTGATAAATATAAAAGAAGCCTCCTGCACCCTAGAATAACATAAAAAGTTATTATGAAGATAAAGTTTCCTGGTCTAAGAATGAGGTAGAGAACTACATCACAAGACAAAGATATTTAATTTTACTGCAGAGTTTTGGATGCAGCTGTCTGGAGCAACCTGGTCTAGTGGAAAGTGTCCCTGCCCTTTTCAGGGCTGAAACTGGGTGGTCTTTATGATCCCTTCCAACCCAAACCATTTGAGGATTCCATTCTGTAAGTGCCTGTCTGGTCCTCATCTTTGGGAACATATTCCAGGCTGCAGCTCCAGCTTAACTCTTCATGACAGCAATGCTTCCCCCCCCCTAAAAATGTGGCATTGCATTTGCCTTACTTTACCTGTCAGGTATGCTGTGGGCTGTCTTCCCCTTTGAAAAACAAGGGGATCACAGTTTTGGCAGAGCTGCTGAATTATATCTAAACACATAAATAGAAATATGTATTTCCTCCTTTCAGTAGGAATTTTGCCAAATGCTTCCACATGCTGCTTTTTAAAAAAATCTTTTCTAAAGTCTACCTGAGCTCTTGTACACCACCTGATACTCCCAGCTGCCTTGGGAAGCTCTCCCATGGTTGCTGTGTCTGCCCTGGGTTATGTTCTGGTGCCTTCCAGAGCTGCAGGGATTATTGCTCAGAATTTGGCTGTTGCTCCCTTCTAGTTCCCCCTGGACCATCTCTAACACCCTCAAGGACCCTTGTCTTATACCTCTACACACACTGCTTCAAAACCTAAACCTTTCTCCCAGAATAGGGAAAACTCTGGCTTTGCCCCACTTGGAAAGCTGGAAAAAGCCTGTAAGGAAGCCCTGCCTGAGTCAGGGTTTGTATCACAAGCCTTGGAGAAATACACGTTTCTCCTTTTGGTTTTCCAAGGTTATCGTCCCACCACTTGCATCCTGGGACATGTTTCTGGAAAGCCTTCCTTGAAAAAGTTGGGATAACACAAGGCAGAAACTCCTGTGCTTGTATCAATAACCCAGGATCAAAGAAACTTGGGACTTGCAATTGGCACCTACCCAAAGAAATCCCTGTAACAGCCTTCCTGTGGGACCAGCAGGGCTCTCTTGACTCCACAGGGGCCACCCTGCTGCAAATTTCTTGTGGGAGCATCTCCTCCATGTGGGAGTCAGCTCTTTGTGTGTCCCCAGAGCATCTCAAAAGCAGAAATTTTGGGGAAAGAAGGCTGGGATCCCTTGAGAGCTCCTTCTTGCTGCTGTGCCAGCTCAGGGCAAGCAGCAAACCAGCAGGAAATGCATATCATCTGCAAATGAAAGGCTATTTCCACCTCTAATTAACTTGAGGTCCATCCAAGTAATGGAGTCAGGCTCTTATTAGCCGAGCCATGGCAGAAATTCCCTCTCCAGCTGCCTTGCAGTGGGATCTCCTCCTTTGAGTGGCCTCCAGGACTTCTCCTCTCCTGGATGCCCACCCTGAGATAACACCTTGGCTGTCTTCTGGGGTACCATTATCTCCTATTAGATCCTATGAAACACTCCAGACTAAAAAGTTGCAGAAAATTTAGGGACCAAACCAGCAATTAAGAAAATCCATAACCATTGCAAGGGAAAGCAGGTCAGCTGTCCTGACACAAGATACAGAACACAGCATCATCCCAAGGTCTTGGATAAAGATCCTAAAACACTGGAGGCAATATTGTCATCCCCATCTAGATTTGGGGATGTTTCTCATGGATTTTCAAACAGAAAAGGTTAAAACCTGCAAGTATTTTGCTTCAGTAGGATCAAAACACCCAGCTTTCCCCACCATGGGCTAGAGGGAAGAAATGCAGAAGGAAAGTTAATCGAGTTGAGATCAAAGTGAAAAACCCAAACAAATCAGCAAACAAATCTCATCCAGACCCACACAAGCAAAGAGTTTGCCGTGACTCCTTCCTCACACTGCTGTTCACTTTCATCCTCCTGACCTTCTCTGTTCCAGCCAGGAGGGAATAGGAATGTTCGAAGAAAGCTATTCCTGCGTTATTTTTAACAGAGCCAGAAGAAAAGTAACTGGAAATAATCCATGAAAGCAAGCTTTCACCTTGATTTTCAGCCTCTGGAGATTTCGATAGCCTTGATAGCAAGCACAACTTAACCATAGGCCTAGAAAATGCTGAGTGATACTAAGAGCATAAATTGAGCTCGCTCTTTCGTTCTTTCTCTCTTTCGTTCTTTCTGTCTTCTCCACATTAAAAACCCAGTGAACCATCGAAGGAAGACTGAGGAAAACACTTTCCCCCACAAACCAGTGAATTGTTGGCCACACCATGGCAGGAGAAGGGAGGGCCAGGTTTGGCTGTATTTCAGCCCAGTTATGCAGCCAGCAAGAGAATTCTACATTACAATCAAATGCATTCAAACTAGATGCTGATTTTGGAATGTTCCACAAGCGTCTTGGGGAAAAAGCCACTCTTTCCCAACCACAATTAAGAAGAACTCTTCTAAACAACCTGGTCTAGTGGGAGGCATCCCTGCCCATGGCAGGAGGTTGGAATGAGATGAGCTTTAAGGTCCCTTCCAACCCAAACCATTCTGGGATTCTGCCACTGACTGACTGCACAGGGACCTCCCTGCTCCCCTGCCTGCCCTGACCCATAAACACCAGCCCAAGCAGCCACTGATGGGACACAGACCTCAGCTGCATGTGTGAGAGACCAAAGGAATTAATTAAGAGAAGCTGCACTCCCAAGGTGCTGATAACAAGAACAAAATGAGGGCTGATCCCATTAAGTCAATCTTCTCTGCTGGTTGCTGCCATCTGATGTCTCCTACTTCCCATTGCTCCTTGCTGCATGTTCCCACTGTAGATCTAAACCCACTTTATTTCTGCTGATCCATTTTAAAGTGGCCATGAGACTTATTCACTGGCTGGGTTTGAAAAATCTATTGCTTCCCCACGCTTTTCCCACCATCACCTTTTCTTCTGCTCTCAAACACCTCCTTTTCCCTCTGTGGCCACAGCTGCTAAGAGCATTTCTTCCCTAGGGTTGCTGTGCCTAGGCTCTCATCCAGATCAGAAGTGGCAAACCCCCCCCAGCCTGGTGCTGCCACATCCCCATCTCCTCCTGGTTTCAGCTTGTGCATGAGGCCTCAGGTTTAGCCACCACGTCTGGGCTCCAGGCTGCTTTTCCTCAGACCAGGAGAAGTAGGATGAGTCCCTGGCATAGAGCATTCTCCTGGCCATGGCCATTCTGTTTTTGTAGAGTGAGGGAAGCCCAGCCCTTTGGGGAAACCAGCACAGACTGGTTTGCATCCAGTACAGCCAGACCTGCTGCTGTGTAAAGAGGACTCGACCATATTTGGCTGGGCTCAGACACCCTCAGAGAGAATTTCTGTCCCAGTTGATGGCTTTTCTTTGCAATCTGCATCAGCCCAACAACCAAGAGGCCATGCTAAGCACCCCCACTGCGGGAAAGCTGTCCTGGGGAAAAGGAGCCAAGCTGGCTGTGTCAAGAGCACACCGTATTTCCAGCAGAATAGTGTCATCACCTCCTCATGGTGGGACAGAGCTGCTCTGGACCAGAACAAACCTCTTGGTAGGGGACAGCAGCTGCAAACCACTCCCTTTCCATCAGCTTGGGGAGAAGGAGTTTTTCTCAGAGTCATCCTCTGTCTTACAGGGCCACTTGGGCCAGTGTTGGAACTCCCCAGGGAGCCACAAACCGCATCCATGCTCCCTCACCCTGACTGGAAACAGCCAGAGCAGCTGCAACCAGCAGGTAAAGAGGCATTAAAAAAAAAAAAAATCCTACTTTGCTGAGTTTTAAAGCATTTCCCTGGATCGAAGAGGCTCTGGTGAGTGTTGTCATGGCAGGGGATATTTATTGCCATCTCAGGAAATGTTTCATTATTCTTTGGTAAGTGGTGGCCGTGAATTTCAGCCTGTCTGCCCAGCCATAAAGGGGACCATTGGGCAGATTATTTCCAGTGGCTGGGCTCTGCTGAGGAATGAAGCATCACCTCCCAGCTCCGGGGATACTGTGCCTGCAAAACCCTGGCTGGTTCCCTCTGTGGTAGGGAACAAGACCTAGATCCCACAAATCCCCTGGGGAGAGGGCAGCTGGGCAGCCAAGCAGGCTGAGGGGTTGCTCCCAATGGATTTGCAATAGAGGGAAACCGCAGGCGCCTTCAGCACACAGTTTAAATACTCACAGTAAAAATAATGAGTTGAATTCCATGCTCGTCTAACAAAGCTGTTCCAGAGGCTGTTGCAGTCCACTCAGATTCCTCAGGAAGCAGTTCAGCAGGTTTGGATGGAGGTGGAAAAGGCAGAGAGTCCAAGCCATCAACTGGATGGAACACAAGGCAGGTCCTAGTGAGCCTCTGGCAAAGCACCCTTTGTCTTCTTACACCAAGTGCTCTGGAACAGGATGGGGAGAAACAACCATTTCATCCCTTTTTTTTTTTTTTCCCCTGTGAAAATATCTAAACACTTTTCAAGTCTATGTAAGTTTCCAGTACCTAAAATTTCCTGTGGCAATGAGTCCTACTTTTTAACAGGCTGCTGGGTAAAGAGTTTGCCTTCGCTTCTTGGAACTTCTCTAGATCTTCCCACTATGTGGAACAGAAGTGTTGGCATCCAGAGGGACAGGTGGAGAGGTGGGACTGTGTGAACCTCATGAAGTTCAACAAGTAAAGTGTCCCAGGCCAGGCTGGATGGGGCTTGGAGCAACCTGGTCTAGTGGAAGGTGTCCCTGCCCATGGCAAGGGGTTGGAGTTGGATGATCTCTAAGGTCCCTTCCACCCCAAACCATTCTGGGATTCTGTGATACTCTTGATTCCAAGTGTTTCTTGAACTAAGACATCATTGCTGATTAATTCTTCAGCTTTACAACACAAACGATTTCATGTCTGGCCCTGCCTTTATCAATCCTTGCCTTCTGTGGATAATTTTCTAGGCTTCTTCCCATCCATTTTTTGTGGGCAACTCACAAATTACGCAAGGCAGGAGATACCAGACATTCATTAAGCAGCACAATAACATTCCCCATTTTGGCCTCTCTTACCTCCCTGGTTTTTTTTTTTTGGACCAGCAGTGTCATTTTGATAGCTATTTCCAGCATAACTGTCAGATCTCCTTCCTGAGCAGTAACAGCCAGTTCAGACCCCAATTATTTCCCCCTTGTGCATTGTTTTTCATTTAGCAGCCTTGAATTTCATCTGCCGTTTTACTATCTGCTCACTAAATATCATAAGGTCCTTTTCCCATTCTTGGAGGTTGGCTGTGTTTTAATCTTTTTGGTATTAACTAAGCATTGCCATCAAATGTTCTTTTTTTTAATTTTCTCCCAGGCCCCCCTGGACTCCCCAAATTCAGGGGACTGGTGCAGAATAAAAGGCCTGTCAATATTAAATTGTCACTAAGTGCAAAAGCATCTTCTCAAGGCTCCGCAGGGTAGAGGATGCAGGTGACAAAGTCATATCTACCACCATGCACAATGGCTTTATAGATAATAATTCAATAATCGTTGAATTTTAGCATAGTTAACACAAGCTGAAATGAGAAAAAGCCTCACTAAAACAAGTAGTCTTTTCAAATTCCTTTTAAATTCTCCTCTGGAGTTATAACTGTGATGTTTACCAGCAACTCCGTGAAAATGGGTGATTTCAAAGCCTGGGGAAAACAAGAGGTTTTAGTTTCCCACCCCAGGGGAGGGAGTTACCAGGGTAAATCAAGCGCAGCTGGGAGCAAAGAGACTCAGGATTTAAAGGGTTTCCTAGCATGGGGGTTCTGGGGCTTTAGAGCTGCTGGGGCCCCATCATCTAAAATCAGGTTTGGTTATGTTTTTTTTGTTTTGAAAAATATATCCAGTGGCAATGAATTCTTTAATGTGTCAGGCCTGACCAGGAAAAGGCTGTCCCGGATGAAGGCTCCTGTTCTCTCACTGATGGGATGAACAGAGAAAAACCCTTTTTTCCCAGTGACAGAATGTGCCACCAGCATATCCAGCAGAATGGAACATGGAAGCACTGGAGATGGAAACGGCAAATGGAAAATGCTCCACAAAAGGCTCTGCCTTTGTTTACAGCCCTGCCAAGATCTCTGGTTCCCTGGTTTTCAGAAACAGCTGTTTTCTAAACCCTTTTAGCCAGTGGGCATGGACACCTTGGAAAAGTGCCCATTAAAATGAGCCATGGGCCCTCTGGTAGCCATCCCTCAAAGCCAGGTGGGAGAAAATAGTTTATTAACTGGTAAAGGATGGGTTTCCTCTATAATGAACCTTTCTGCAGTATTGAAGAAAAGCCATGTCTTACTTCCCCTTCCTAATAAATGGCTTCTTCAGAGTTTAATTAACTTCTCCCTGCTCTTCTTTTGTGGCAAAGTGTCACCCTGGCCATGAGACAAACTCTGTTCCTTTATCTGGGAGAGCGCTGGCCTGTCAGATAAACTGGTCTGCCTAATTTTCTGGGGCTTTTTCTCTTCCCACTTTGCATATTCCAGGGAAGGAGGCAGTAATAACAGAAAACGATGCTTTTCGGCAGCTGGATACCTTTGGGATTGGGAAGAAGCACCTCCTTAAAATACAACCTGGACCATGCTCCCGCAGTGCTGGCAGGGGCTGGGAATGGGAACCAGTCTCAGAGACCCACCAGAAACTGGGTCAGGCTCTCTGCCTGGTCCTTTGTTTCCTTAGGCTGGAAAACAAACCTGGAGGGAACAATTTTTTGCCCTCCCAGGAATACAGGAATTTGTATTTTCAGCAGTGCTTGTCTGTCCCCGTGTATGTGTATAAATATAGCTCAAAATCAATAGGAGTGAGATTAGGTTACTGTATTTCTGAGAAATGTGCTCCTGATAGGTCATAAACCCAACCAGCTCCTGCTCCTTCACGCTTCCTGCGGTGCTCCAGGACCAGCTACGTGTGCCAAGACAGTGGCACAGCCTGGAGAAGGCACGGGCTGTTCTCTTTTAAAATGGACTAATTTGGGCCAAGTCAAGAGGGACCATCACAAACTTCTGCTTTGGCTTTTCAGCTCAGCTCTTAGCCCATCCCACAGCAGAAGGCAGGAGCAGGAGCTCCCACTTTGGGGTGGGAGGGAGGTAGGAACTCCTGAGTACCATCTGGAGAAATAGGTGGCCTTTTCCATGCAATGCCTGGGCTCCTTCTTGGGAAGATCCCAGGGCCAGTCTCGTTATACCGGGGCTTGAGTGGTGCCACTTGATTAATTGTGCCAGGCCAGGAGCAGCCAGGGACTTTTGTGACACCAATGCAGTAATGGTCTCCAGCACACAGACAATCCCAGAGGATATGTCCTTCCTACCCAAACAAAATTAATTGATGGTGGCAATAAATAAACCACTCCAGACAAACGAGAGCATCCGAGCAGCTGCCAGCACAATAGAAGAAAAATATAGGGAAAGGAGAGCATTTTGCAGTACATTTCTGGGGAAGGAATACATGGGGAAGGGCTAACACTTGCTTTTTTTGATACACTGGGTGAAATGAGGCTGCAAGAGGAGGATGGGCCAGCATGGAGCATCCCAGGGGAACAACAGCAGTTGTGGCTGACCATTTATCCCTTTTCTGTGCTCAGCATAAGCTCTGCCACCACGTGCAGCTAAACTCCAAGCACTCTCCTCCACAGCCATGATCCTGTTTGGTCTGTGTATCCAACTGTTTTATCCCACCTCCCACACCCCTGCTGGCATAACTAAAAACACTGTGTGTGGTTGATACCGATCACATTATTCCATCACAAGCAAGCCCTGAATGATTACAAGGCTGATTATCAGGGCCTGACACACCCTGTGCTCACTCCACCCCTGCTAGGTCCTGCCTGGGCATTTCCTTGGATCCCAACCCGGAGGTTTAATCACCAGGCTCAGGAGCACCTCTTAGGCACTCCTAATTGGCACGTGACAAAGTGCCTGCCACACGTTGGTCAATACCAATTAACATACTTATTAAATGAACATGTGTGTTGGCAGCAGTTATCTAATTACCTTAACAAGTGCATCAGGGAGAGGCATCAAACCCTGTGGAGCAGCAGGAAAACGAGCTGCCCTGGGATAAGGGACAGGACAGGATTTTGGAGCAAGTCCAGAGGAGAGCCATGAAGATGATTAGAGGCAAGCAACACCTATCCTATAGAGAAAAGCTGAGAGAATTGGGATTGTTCAGCCTGGAGAAGAGAAGCTTCAGGGAGAACTTAGAGCCCCTTCCAATGCCCAAAGAGGCTCCAAGAGAGGTTGAGAGGGACTTTGGACAAGGGTGTGGAGTGACAGGACAAAGGGGAGTGGCTTCCCACTGCCAGAAGGAAGGGCTAGATGGGATATTGAGAAGGAATTCTTCACTGTGGGGTGGGAAGGCCCTGGCACAGGTTGTCCAGAAGAAGCTGTGACTGTCTCATCTCTGGAAGTGTCCAGGTTGGACAGGGCACCCTCAAAGGTGCCCCCGCCCATGGCAGGGGCTTTGGAACATGATGAGCTTTAAAGACTCAACCCAGACCCCTCCATGGCTCTCTGAAACCCCTGCTCCCTGTGCAGGACCCACTGTCTAACACAGGTTTGTGAGCAGTTTGTAAACACAGTTTGCTGAGCAGCTCCCAGCTCCCACCACTTCCAGGGTAATGTGACTCAGACATTCGGGGTTTTCCTTCTGCAGAATTAATTTCCTGGAAGCCAGGGAACAGGAGTAACGAGAGAGGCCAAGACACCTGAAATTACATTTACCAGGCTACACAAGGCTGGTGTTTTTCATTTATTTCCCTTCTTCTTGCATATCACCCCTAGGCTGAGCTTAGCCTGTGGGTACCACCATTATCAGAGAGCAGGCAGGGGGAGATTTGAGACGATGTTTGTGCCTGGCAACCAAAACAGACCCTGTGCGCTTATTTAATTTAATGCTCGTGAAAGTCTGCAATGCTGATTTCTTCTTTTTCTTTTTCTCCTTGGAATCGGTATGACAGAGCATGGCTGGCGGAAGTTTCTCTGCCTTTTATGTCAGGGCTGGCATGGAATCACAGAATAGTTTGGGTGGGAAGGGACTTTTAAGACCATCATGTTCCACCCCCTGCCATCGGCAGGGACACCTTCCACTATCCCAGGTTGCAGGTTGTTCCAAGCACCATCCAGCCCAGCCTTGGACACTTCCAGGGATCCAGGGGCAGCCACAGCTTCTCTGGGCAACCTGTGCCAGGGCCAATGACTCCTCCCTCTGCAAGGGAGAGGGCAAATCTTCTGAGTGGAGAAGATGCCAGTTTTGCATTCTCAGATTTGAAAATGAGCAAAACCAGAGGGTTCTGGCTGCTACAACAGACCCAGAGCAGAGTAAGGGCCTGGGGGAAGAGTGAGGAAAATCCGTGATCCTGTTGAAGCAGCACCCAGCTCTACTCACCATTTTGCCTTTTCTGTCCAGCCTTGACGTTTTTTCCCCTCCATTTCCCTTAAGTTTCTCCATCCCTTGACAAGCTGAGAAGCACCATCAGTCCATCCAGCATGCTCCTTGCTCCCAGAGGTTGATCCAGGATGGATGGAGGACATCAGTCTTCCCTACTGCTGAGTCTACCACATATCCGATGCAAGCAGCACGCTGAGTAACTCATCTTTCCTGCGTGCCTATTAAGCAGAAATTAAAAGAAAATTACATGGGGAAGGCAGCAGTAAGTAGGAGGGGACAGGTTGTAATTATCTGGCTATTAATTGGCGTCAAGTTCCAGTTTAATGTTCTCAGGCCCGTGTTGCTATTTCCTTGGGAAATTTTCTCTCTATTAGTTTTGGATGAGAACTGGGATTCTCTCTGGAAGCTCCGAGTCCACTCAAAAAGGTGACTTTCAGCTTCAGTCCCCCAGCAGGTTTTTTTTTTCACACACTGAGAGACAAAATTAACGGGTCATTTCTAACACAGCTTCATCTGCTCAAGGGGAAGGTGGGAAGAGCCAAGTTTTACCTTTTACCATTGGGTGATGAAAACCAAGGAGGACCCTTTTAAAATTCAGCCCACATGCAAATGTTTGCTCCAAATACAAAATTCAGAAATAAAAGAACTCAAGGGATTGTTCCCCATGGCTTCTGCCAGCCCTGGGAATTCCCTAGGGAGAGGTGAGAACCTCCTGCCCAAGCGGCTGCTCATCAAAACCTGCCAATTAAACAGAACCAAAATGTTCTGAGCAGCGAGCATCCATCAAACCCCAGGGAGCATTTCAAGGAGTGATGTGCAGGTTACTGCCAACTCACCTGGCAAGGGACCAGGCAGCCCATCCACCCACTCTGTGCTGCTCCTGCCATGCAGGATACGGTTCTGCCACGGGAGAGGGGGAAGCTGCAGATGTTTGCTGTTGAACCAACACACACAGGTATTCACAACTCTACAAAAGAGGTGGGAAGTGTGGCCTTTCCTCCTCAGGGATCCTACAGGCAGCTGGAAGAAGCAGGAGCAGAAGGCAAATCTGCTGTGCTATTACAAACTGGGGAAGGGTGGGGTGGGGGGGAGGAGGGGGGAAGAAAATAGAAGTTTTTAGATTTTTCTTTGCTAAAACAAGGTATTTCCATGGATAAATCAAAGTGCTCTCAATTTTGCATCAGGTTTCCTCTGGAAGTCAAAGGCTTCCTTCCAAGGGGGAAAGGCAGGTCAGCCCTGCTCTGGTGGATACAAACACCCTTCAAGCTGCTCTTGCCAGCCCCCCAGCAGGAGCTGAGGGGACCTAAAGATTTATCTTTAAGCTGCAGACCCTTCTCCTTTAATTCCCAAGCAAGAGGAAGGCACTTGCTAAAGTGAACTCAGGAGAAAAAAAAAAAAAGGAAGAAAGGGAAGTAGGGGAGAAATAGGGAAAAAACAAACAGGAAGAAACAGGAGGGGGGAAAAAAGGGAAAAAAAACAAAACAGGAAAGAGGACACAGGGATTTTATACAGTTCACAGCTTGGCAGCTCAGAGCAAGGAATAAGGAATTCTCCCTTCATGCTGTGGTTCTCCGTGGACTGCAGTAACATGGAACTACATGCCTTTGGAAAAAAAAAGACTTCCACTATGGCTAATTGTCAGCATTCCAAACCCTTAAGAATTTTTTAAAAATTCTGGTTTTCTCTCCATATGTCCCTCTACTTTCCAAACCCAGCAGAGCAAACTTCTCTGTGCTACAACAAAGCCTAGGAATCTTTTCTGTCACCCGGCTGCAGCAGCCAGAGGCATGAATCCCTGCACATTGTATGGGGGTTGTGATGAGATGATCTTTAAGATCCCTTCCCAACCCAAACCATTCTATGAGTCTATGAAAAAAATGAGGATTTTACAAAACTTCAGAGAAAATCCCCAGCTGTGGAGGCTCAGCACACTGCTCTGGAAAAGCTTTGCCACCTGTTCCAGAAGAGTAATTTCTTTTAAAATTTTAAATTATTTTTAATCCACATCTAGGTTGGTAAGTTGCTCTTCCTGTATGATTTTGTACCTCAGCAGAAAGAAGGGAAACACCAGTGCCACTATCAGAGGTACCAGCAGCTTCCAGCATCTGCCAACAGCTGTATTCACCCAGGATGGGGATTTGCTGGTGGATTCGGAGCCTGCCAGCTCTGAAACATCCATCATCCTCTGTCTCCAAAGATGGTCTGGCACCTGCTGTTGGAGAGAGATGGCGAGAGCAGAGGAAGGTGCCTCGGGAGTGGGAGTGTGAGCTGGGGAACACAGCAACAGTGGGAGTGGAAAAAGGCCACAGGATGCCCCATGCTGGGAAAAAAGTCCCCCCCAGCAGCCAGGGCTGAGTCAGAGCCCCCTCCAGCCCCATCAGAAGTCACAGGGTAGCGCTACCACCGCTTTAATCCACTGGGCAGCTGCAGAGCTGGAAGGGATCCGAGGAAGATCAATGTGCCATTAGAGCAAGCACCCAGGACTGCCAGTCAATACCCTGGAAAGACACCGCAGCCTGTGACATCTACACCAGCAACCTACTGCTATTGACACGAGAATGGCAGGCTTTAAAATCCAGCAGCTTCTGCTTCCCTCCTCCCCATCCTGAGTAAATTAACCCCAAATCTCTTTGTTTACCCTTACCCCTAATAAGCTCTCATGGCTCACAGAAAATGGTATTCCAGGCTCTCTCCTGAGCAGGCAAGAGCCTTTGTTCCCTTTCATCCTGGGAAAAAGAAGGGTTTAGATAATCTCAGAATGCCAGAAAGTAATTTATTTTGACCTAGACTGTTTCTGCAATGTCATCTCTTGGCTCCAGCATGTGGGAAGCATCGTTAGCTGGCGTTTACACCACACAGCTCCGACGGGCTCCATGTCCCTTGCACTCCTGCAGCACTGGGAGCGCCCGGAGTGCTTTGACTGGGGACAAGGCTATGGCACACAGCTCAGTGCCTGAACAACATCCTCCAAGGTCTGAGCTGCGGGAGAGCTGGGCACAGCAGTCAGGAGCAGGGGCCTGTGCTGGGTATTGCACATCCCAAGTCCCTGATGAGGACATGGAAGAGACTGCAAAGGGAATCCTGTCCTAAAATCACCACAGACTGGTTTTGGGTGCAAGAAACCTTAAAGATCATCCAGTTTCACTCCCCCTGCCATGGGCAGGGACATCTTCCACTATCCCAGGTTGCTCCAAGCCCCATCCAACCTGGCCTTGGACACTTCCAGGGATCCAGGGGCAGCCACAGCTTCTCTGGGCAACCTGTGCCAGGGCTTCACCACCCTCATGGTGAAGAATTTCTTCCTAACATCTGGTCTAACCCTGCCCTCTGTCTGTGTGAAGCCATTCCCCCTTGTCCAAAGTCCCTCTCCAGCTCTTTTGTAGCCCCTTTAAGTACTAAAAGACTCTAAAAGGTCACAATTAGGTGACCCTGGAGCTTTCTCTTCTCCAGGCTGAAACAATTCCAATTCTCTCAGCCTTTCCTCATTAGAGGCTCCATCCCTCTAATCACCTTCACGGCCCTCTCCTCTGGAGTCACTCCAACAGTCGTGTCCCACTTATCCTGGAGCAGCACCAGCTCTACCTCAGTGCTCCACAAGGCACATTCAGTCCTTTCCCCCCAGCAGGAGGAAGAGATCTGCAGTGATGGAGTCTTACTGCTCTTCCTAAGCCACTAGGTGAGTTCAACTCTTTGCCTTCAGGATGTTTTTTGCACCCTCAAGCCTGGAAAGTTTCTTTAGAAAGGAAAAGTGAAAGCAGAGAACATCACAGAGCAGGAGACAGCTCCAGCTGCTGGAGTACTCTTAAGAACAGCACCATGTCAGAGTCTGTGCTCCTTCCAGCTTCCCCAGTCTGGCTCCATCATTCCCTGGAAACCACGGACCATGGTGCAAATACACTGAGCTATCCATGACAAGTTTTGCTGCAATCCAGGCCAGGAGCACCAAAAAGCAGCAGTCACTGGGGGAAGCACCTTTTGCAGACCCCCAATAGCCCCCCCACTGCCCAGCACAGCCTCTTAGCTCTGCCCCACCCTGGCTGCTCAGGGATTGCAATAATTCATCTCTCTGTCAACAGGGAATATTTTTAAATGTCTTCCTCCCTGCAGGCCAGCAGAAGCCTCCTCTCTTCCTTCCAGGCAGATTCCTTTTTTATTATTATTGTTATTTTTCCTCTAGATGGGAGTTTAAATCATCCTGTCCCCTTTTAGGGTGGGGGAATGACAGTCAGGGGGCAGCCCCAGGAAGACTCAGAATTGCTTGTGGCAGGCAGTCAGGAAGAAGAGCTGAAAGTTTGTGTGTCCAAACTTCTGATTCAGAGCAAAAAGCAAAGCTTGTCTTGCCTTTCCTTCCCAAAGTTACATAAAAATAAACCCAGGCTCCCTCCTTCTTCTTGGAAGCCTGCAGCACATCCTGCAGAGCAACCTCGTGTCCTGAGACTCTTCATTGGGCTGTGAAAGGAGAGGAGAAGCTCAGCCCATTCCCTGGTTGGCTCCCACTGAGCTTTATTTCACTCTGTGTACTTCCCAGCAGGACATTGATGTGGACAGGCATCTGGAAAGCCTGCAAGAGTTTCATCAGTGCTTTGTTTTGTTCTGTACTTTCCATGCTTGGGGTGTTATTACCACGCTGCTTTGGTTGTGCAACAGCCCCACAAATGGCACTGGGCTGCTTTGAAGGGGAAGGAGGAGCTGGGCCACTGAAGAGCCACTAAAAGCCCTGTGGTTCCTGCCATCACTGAAGACCCAAATCGGATGTATTTCAGTAAGTCAGCAGAAAACAAATAGGCAGACAGGATAAACAGGTTCTGCAGCCTGGTGTTCCCTGAGAAAAGTATGATTTTTTTTTCCCCTCTAATGCCCATCACTTTGTCAGCAAGTCTGTGTGTGCTGGGGCATTGTCTCCCGGGCTTGCAGACCCAAACCACTGATAAACAAAATGCTCACTGAGCCACCTTCACTGTGGATGGGAAGCCCCAATCCCAGTCACAGAGATGGGGACACCCTGCCAGGCAGCTTCATCCCTTGCTGCAAACCCAGCTGCCAACACCTGGACACCACCAGACCCCCAAACCTGCAGGGAGTCCCTGCTCCACCGATGTCCCAGGGTGACAAAGCTCACACACCCCCAACCAAGCAGCACAGAGATCCAGCCACCTACTCTGGATGGGTGGAAAACACATCCTGAGACCTCTGGAATAAAAAAGTCCAAGGGCAGAGGGGACCTTACTCCAGGCTGATGGTTTTGTTCCCCTTTAAAGACTTGTCTGCGAGCAACTAAAGCTCCTGTTTCTAAGCTGCTTAGTATTTTAATTGATTTTCTGCACTGGCTGGCCACAGTGTAGTCATTCAAATCTGACATTTGTCTTGCAAGCCCCAAATGAGCAGCAAGGGAGAGCGGCCTTCCCACGAGTCTGTCGTGGTTGAAACTGGTTTGCACTTGGAATGCTCCTGGTGGGACCCCCTGGGTGCAAAATCGATGTCCTGATCTCCACTGCGGAGCAGCTCAGGGCAAGAAGAGCTTCCCACCTGTCGGTTCCAGGGGTGTTCTGGGTGGGTGTCCTGGTCTGAAAGACAGGTGTCTGTTAAGGAAGGCAGGAACCTCCCTTGCAATAGAAGATACGATCCCCTTCCCTCCAAATTATTATAATTTTGAAATTAAGGGGCTTTCAGGCAAAGATATGAAGAATAGGAATAGCAGTTCTTTACTAATATATATATATGGATAATAAGGCAAACAAACAACAGTAACTATGGCAGTGATAACAAACAGAACCAGAACCCAGTGACACCCTTCTCGGCTGTCAGGCCCTTCCCTTTTCGGTGGGCGCGGGGTGGCGGGAGCGGGGCTCCGGCAGTGCCTCAGTGGGTGCAGTGTTCCCCCGCGCCGGCAGGGGGCGCTCCGGAGCGAGCTCAGCCCTCACGCGGTAATGGCGGATGAAAAGCTGCCTCACAAACCCCCTGGGCAGCCGGACCTCGGGAACAGCAGGCTGGAACAGCAGCGACCACCACCAAATCCCGGATGGTAGACGAGATGGCTCAAACTCCGGAGCTGCAGGGAGAGCCCCTGGACGTTTTCGCATGGAGAGGGTGCGGCGCTACAGTGTAGCGGAGGCTTGCAGCAGTGGTGAGGGAATGGCGGAAGAGGCAGGGCAGTTTCGCCCGGCTCCCTGTGAGGCAGGGAAAGGCGGGCTTGGGATCCCGGGGCTTTTCCTGAGGTACCCGAGCAGATGGTGAAAAAGGTCCCTCCCTTTAGTGAGATAGGGTATTAAATAGGGTCCCCATGCAATAGCTGCTCCAACGAGCAGGCTCCACTCATGGTAGAAGGAAAACAGCAGAAGCCTGCAACGGTGATTAATTCCCTCCACCACGAGGGGAAAGGATCTCCTCTTTTCTCTGAACACCGGGGGAACAGGAAGCCAGGGGCTGGACCCAGTCCCTTTTTGCCAGTTCAAATCTCACGGTGATTCCACCATACACAACAAAACCCCAGGCAAAAAAAACCAACCAGCTAGACTCCACCCCCTGTGGCTAAGTCCCTTAGTAACGGTATGGGGAAATTCTTTAAAAAAAAAAAACTCCTAAAAACCCAACAGTGGGGTGCTATGACCTTCGAAAACCGACTCTGACAGACAGTCGCTGGGCAGCCACTTCACACACACGCACGCGCGCTCCAGATTGCTTCTCCGACCGGTCGACAGCAAAGAGGCAGGAAGGGTCCTTGTGTGGAATTCCATGGCATGGACTTACTCAACCCACAAGCGAAGGGACCAAGGACAAAACACTGAGGACAAAGCAGAGTCCCGAGTTAAATACAGGGGAGGGGAAAGCATCAGGGAGCAATGGTCTGAGGGCACAGGGCGGTTCATAGGCGGGACCAGGGGGCGGGAGCCAGTGAGGAACCAGTGAGGGAGGGGCTAAGGAACAAGGGTGAATGGGGAAACAAGGAGGGGAGAACGTTCTGGATTAGGGCCATGTAGGGTAGAAAGGGGCAGGGCAGGCCAAGGGCCAATAGGGGAAACAGAATCAGGGTACATTTCCATAACAGAGCAGGGTATTCTGACAGAGGCCTTTATGGTTACCTTAACCTGGAGAGCATTTCTCTACTTAGGGCACCTTTTCTCCAGGGGGTTTTTATAATTCCTGGTGTCATGGGTTTACTGTTCACCACACCCACCATGGCCTTGTACCTGTTATTTCTCCTGGGAATTTTCTCTGGGCTGTCCATTTTCCACAGGGGAAGAAGAGATTGATCTCCTGCATGGTCAGATTCTTGTCAAAGTGCAAGCATGGAAACAGGGATTGATGTTTTCAAAGGAGGTAACAAGACAGCTTGCACTGAAATTGAGGAGCACTGAATAAATTCCAACAGATTTTATTCCAACCTATAATTTGGAAGGGACCTTAAGGATCATCCAGTTCCAACCTCCAGCCATGGGCAAGGATGCCACTCACTAGGTCAAGTTGCTCAAGGCTCCATCCAACCTGACCTTGAACACTCCAGTGATGGAGCATGTATAGCCTCCAATCCTAAATCAATCCCAAACTCTTATTAGCATAGTAGAAGTCTAGGACTTGTTGGTTTTTCAGGTTCTTTTCTTCTTTTAGCAGGAGACCCCAGAGCTGATGACAAATAAGCCAAGCTTTAAAAAGGCAAAATCAAGCTCTGGCAAGTTGGTTGAAACAATCACTGCCAGTGGGACAAGATTCCTAAATCTGCAGAGTGACTGCAGGTCATGTCTCCAAATCCAGAGATAAAGGCTTTCCCCAGCACGTGGGAAAAACAACACACTGCCCTACCAGAATGTTTTTTTCTGGCTAATGCTCATGGCCTGTACCTGGGAAAAGCCTGCACATGCAGCCTCTAACCAAATAATCCAGGATGCACAAGGAAAATCCAGCTCCCGGGGCTGAGAGTTGTATAAAGTTGGGAGCCTTCCTGCTGGAGGGATGCATTCTTCTGTGCTACAGACAGCCTGAGCCTCCAGCCTCCTCCAGGAATTTGAAAATAAGCCATGCATATAATAGGTGCACATTTAGCTTGAAAGGAAGATACTTCACAGAGGACAAATATTAATCTGTAAAATATATCAAGAGACATTTCCTGGGAACACTGAATTTAACTCAGCTCTTAGCTGAGCAGGAAGCTCCCAGCAGCTATGGTTGTGTCTCGTGGAGGAGGAAAAACCTGGAGGAAAAACCTGGAGGAGGCTTTACAAGAGAAACCTGCCTGGATTTCCTAGGGATGTTAGGGAAAAGGGTCAGTGCAGGACCATTGTCTGCTGTTGGCTTGGTGGTGACACTGCCACCAGGTGTACAAGCAAAGGGACATCAGTGTGGCTGCTCAGTGTCACACCCAAAGTCCATCCAACCCATCTCCTGCCTAGGCTGTGCTCACCAGCAGAAATATTGGGAAAGGGAATAAAAATAGAGCAACTCCAACACACTCTCACAGCAGCCTGCTCTTTCCATTCTCCGAGCCAGATGCTAGCTTTCAGCTTCTGTTTAAAGTCCCATGCTGGACCCTTTCTTTGAATTTGAATTCTGCTGGAGCCCACTAACAATCTGGAATTCCAGAAGATCCTGCACAAAGCTGTTTGACACTTCAACCCCGTTATCTGCATGGCAGTGCTTGTTTTAGGTTCTAAAATACATGAATCGTAAACCCAGGTGAGGAGCAGCAGTGCTGGTAAATGGAAATTTAATAACATTTCTTTTCAATTTCCCATTAAAATGGGAAATAAAATCCACATGGGAAGCCCCTCTTGGGTAAGAAGGAGGCCTTTACTAAGGTGACTTCACTAGGTCACATGAAGTCCAACTCTTCCACTAACACAAAGCCCTTGTCTCTCTTCAGCAAGTGGGAATCTTGGAAGAGAGCTCCAAAAAAACTGAATGTTTTTTCTTACAGTATATGTGGGACTCCAGCAAACAGTTTTATTTTTTTTCTTCTCTTTTAAAACAGCATGAGATCATCTCAGGATCTCCCATGCCCTTATCTCTCTGCATGCTCATACATCATCTTCCAGCTGTTGAAACTCTGAGATAGTTATTTGGCTTTTAGAGCACCAAGCTCTTTGCTTATCATCTTCCTCCTTCTGTTCTCTATACTTTCAGGCAACCTGGTAAGGAGACCTGCCTTTCCTTGAGAACAAAAGTTCAGGCTCTTAAGCCACTTATCTAGAGCAAACTGCTGTAACTCTCTTGTTTTGGCTGATAGCAGGCTCTATTTAGGGAGGCAGATCAGAACCCCTGCAGTCTGGGTGTCTGCTGGTGTAGAACTTGGTCTGCCTCAGTTTTGGAGACCTGCAAAGGGCTCCTTTGAAAGCCTGCAAAGAAATTTATCCCTTCCCACTATCCACACTGGGAACCAGCACTGCTGGAACACAACCATCCATCCTCAGTGGACTGCCCCTTGTCCATTCCTTTGGTACTGATACAAGCAAAAGGATTCTCCCAAACTGTGCAGCACGGAAAACAGATCCCCCAGCATCACTGCAGGCAGCCTGCCTTCCTCTACGCCCTGCCATCACACTAACTGGCAAACGTGGTACCCAAGTACCCACCAGAGGCGCTTTAAATGAAAAATAACTCCATGCCATGGTTTTCCTGACTCAGGAAAGACACTGCCACACCTTTCGTATTCCAGAACTGCTTTCTTCACAGGCACAGAGGATGGAGAGCTGTGTTTTCTCCTTTCCACAAGAGGTAGAACAAGTCATGCAACTCCCATCAAACCAAAGAGCTCCAAGCAATGAGCTGGGTGCTTGTCACCTCAGGTGTAGGGCTTTTAGCTGAAGGCATCCCTTGGTGATTAAAAGGTCAGTAGAAGCAGCTGGAGCTTTTATCTACCTATTGTAAAGGCTGCTGTAAAAATACATAAGGAATAAATGCCTGCCACGTGCTTGTATATATGGAGATTCCCACAACAACAGCTGTGAGTTATTGCCCTGTTAATTCCTCTGAGGGCTCAGAGGGACAGCCTAACACCTGAGAAGCCCTTTATCAGCTTGGTGCAAGTGCAGCCTGACCAGGCCTGGGTGGAAGGGGAGGGGATGTTCTCCCATCTCCACAGCCTTCCTCACCCTTCCAATATATTCCTTTCCACTTCTATTTCAATAAAACAACCTGACTTGGAAGACACTGGCATTTATTCCCTCTTTTGGGTGAACACTGACCCGGCAAAGCCCCCTGGATCGTATGGATCAAACCAATGGGAAAGACAACACTGCTTTCAGTAAAGATCTGTGTTGGAACAAGCAGCCAGCTGTGAGAGCAAACAAGAGGGAGAAAACAGGTTTCTCCTGGCTTGCAGAGGGAAGGAAAGTGATGATTCTCAGGGACAGCTTGGCAGGGAGCTGGATTTGGAAAGGGGACAGAGGGAAGTTTCATGCCAATGACGCTCACCAGGGCTTTGCAAATGCCACGTTGGCCTTTCCAGCCCGCACAGGGAAAAGCAGTTTTCACACCTAAGAGCCTTCTTCCACAAGCTGTCGAATGGCACTTTCACAATTAGCAGGCTGATCTGAAGGGGAGTAACTGCTCCATCTTCTCCAGCTGAGATTCCTTCCTCACACAGGCATTGGAGCACCAAAGATGAAGCTGAAAATGAAAACTGAGCCAAAGCAGCCCTGTGCTTCCCCCCACCCCACCCCTTTTAATAAAGCTACTGAATATCATGTTCTCAGCATAGATTAACCTGAGCTTTGCTCCCAATTATTGTTTCACTCTCCTAAGTACAGAAACAAGGAAAGGGCTTGACAAATGAACCGAGCTCTGCTGTTAAGCTGCACTTCCACTTCTGCAAGTTTGTCTGAATCCTTATTGCTCAGCGAAATCCTCCTTCACACAAATCACTGGCTGTGTATTCCTAAAGCTTTTTACTGCACTCGGGACTCCAAGTCAGGTATTTTTCAACCTTTTGGTTTGTGGGACTGTGAACCCCATCGGGTGAATTCAGACAGGTTTGCTTTGCTTTGGGTCTTGTCCCAGACCCCTACAAAGAGCCCACAGCTCCTATGAGGTCATGCACATGGGGGGACACACATGGGGACAAACTATGCTAGAAGCAGATTTTCCTCTCAGTGGAAAAGTGAGGCTTCTGCTGGAAACCGGGTTATTTGGGGACTTGCTTGTTACCACTCAGTCCTGAACATGATGATGAAATGAAAATAGAAAAGGGAAGAGGGAAAGGATTGCACTGCTCAGGGCTATGATGCCTCCAAAGCCTGGCTCTGGGGAAAGCTCTTCATCTCTCAGACCCACAGTGGCCCCTCTGCAGAGAGGCAGTGGGGGAAAAATCCAGCCCATCGGTTCCTCCTTGCCTTTCTCCTGGTGCAAATCAAGGCAGCCGTGATTAGAGCCGGAGCTGGAAAGGGGCATGTTAAGGGACGGAAGGATCCCACGCTTTCCCCCGCTGGCATGTCAGGCTAATCAGATCCACCAGCTCCTCCTGACTCTCCAAACGCTGCCCATGTTCTCCCTGGAGCTCACTTTGATTTCCAAGCCTGTGGTGCTGTAGGAACAAGTCTCATCTGGTTTCACAGCCCAGTCTGAGGTTTAGGTCACGAGTGGCTGTTCAGATCCGTGAGGCCGACCCCCTGCCTTGTGTATTTGCTGCACAAGCTGGGAGCTGCACTCGGAATGTCCGTGGTCCGCTCCTTCCATTTGCAGGCACTGCACGGGGCAAGACAGGGGGTTGATTGCAGCTGCTCGCAGCAAATGTAGGACTCCAGTGTGGCAGGAACGCTCCTTGGGAAACCAAAGGATAGGGAAAATAAAAGTACAACATACAGCAAATTAGACCCATCATCCTTAAAGGCTGATACACAAATGCATTCACAGACCACATCTTTGGCAGGTGAGGATTGACCCTGAGCCAGGTGTCTTAGAATCACAGAATGGTTTGGATTGAAAGGGACTCTAAAAATTATCTAATTCCACCTTCCACTACACCAAGTTCCTCAAAGCCCCATGCCCAGCCTGGCCTTGAACATTTCCAGGGATGGGGCAGACGCAACTTCTACAGCTTAGGGAGAGGGAAGGGAGTTGCAGGGATATTGGTTGTTTCCCTTGCCTAGAACAGAGGCTCTGATAGTAAAATCATGGCAGCAGCTGGATGCTTTTAGTCAGGAAAGAAGACAACTCAGACCTTCCTGAACTTCATCCTGTAGGAAAAAAAGGAAGTTATCCATGTTCTCCCTTCTCTATCCCACTCTGTGAGACCCAGGGTGTCCTTTATGGATACACTGAGGAGTGTGAAGGTGACTGTACCTAAGAAAAACACACTTAGAGACATGATTGCTCCCTATGCCAGTAATACGTTACTACTTTCTGAGGGGTGTTTTGCAAATTGCATGATCCAAGTCCATTTAAACATAGGGAGGAAGCCAGGACATGTCTGATCTCTCTTTGGAGATATCCAAAGGGGTACCTCTGCAACTCATCTGCGGGTGGTAAATGAGGTGTTTGTCTCACAAGCTGCTCCAAAGTGAGCACAGCAGGGTAAATTCAAGATCAGGACTTGGTTTAAAACCTTTTTCAGCCTCAGGCCTGGCAGGGAGAAGTGACTCAGTCCCTGGTGATTTGCCAAAAGGCTCATTTCTTACTGCTAATAAGATGAGTGCATAAACAAGCAGCAGGCACACCTGGTAATGCAGGGACACCTCTCCCAGTGGAAGGATTTCTTCTCCTGGATGGCATGGGCAGCTGAAGAGGCAGGATACATCCTGTCCTGCTGCTCCTTGGCTACTCCATGAAACATCACCACATTGGCAAAGGTAGCATTCTTTACAGACCTCATCAAAAGCAGAGCATGTTTAAAGATGAAAACATCCTGGTAATACATAGGCAGAGCAGCCCTGAGCAGTCCATCTGAATAAATCAGTGTTGTTTGAGAGCTGCCCAAGAAGAGACTTCAGGGAAGGAAGAAGATGGCACTGTTTGTTAAAATAGGACTGTGTTCATAATGCATCCTAAAGGATCCCCACATCTTTCAGCCAGGCCCAAATAAAACGCAGATTAGAGGCTTGGCTTGACTCCTGTTAAAGGCATTCTTTTCCACTGACTTCTGCAGAGCTTGGATCAGACACAAAAAGGGAGTGAGGTGTCAATACAGTACCAATTCTTCAGACCCCAGGACCTCGTTAGCAGAGCAGTGTAAAAAATCACACCCCAAAACTAATGCTCTGGAAGACAACAAATTCATTTCAAGGTGAATCAAAATGCTTCATTTTACCCTCACTGTGGAGATTTGTTTCTGATTTCAATTGATTTATGTGGGTTTCTTTTAAATAATTTTTTTTAACTGAAAAAATGAAAACACAAGTTACCTCCTTCACCGGTGCCCTATTTCCAAACTCAGACACAAAGCCTGGGGGAAGAACCCTCTTGACCATTTTTCTGTGCTAAAGCTCCATGGCCCAGGGTGCTGAGTCCCAAAGTGATGTCAGAAGGAATGAAAAGTGGAAGCAGGGCTGGGGCTTTGAGTGCCAGGATGTGGCATTCCCACTCCCCAGTCCGTGAGTCAGCACTGGGATATTGCTGCTTTCCAGCAAAGCACCTGAGGACAACCTGGGATGTGTCCAAGAGCTGGTTTAGGTGGGGCCGAGGTATTCACATGGGAAGGGATGAGGTGATTCCCATTTTGGCTGTGCCAATCTGTTCTCTCCCCTGTCAGCAGCAATGGTCACCTGCTTTACTACACTTTTGGCAGACAGGAATATTTCCCTCCCCCATAACACATTGGTTTTATGAACTGCAACAGATGTTTCAGACCACATATTACCCTGCCCTCTTCCTGCCAGAAAGAAGGGAGGAACATGGAGTCGTTTCATTTGGGAAAGCCCTCTCGTATCATCAAGTACAAACATTCCCCCAGCACTGCCAAGCCCACCACTGATCATGTCCCCAAATGCCACATCTACGCTACTTTTAAATCCCTCCAAGCATGGTGACTCTACCTGAACCATCTGTTCCAGGGCTTGACAACCCTCTCCACCAAGAAATTTTTCCCAATATCCAACCTAAACCTCTCCTGGCACAACCTGAGGCTGACTGCTCTCACCATAGCGCTCCATAATGGGTGGCTGATGGCGCAGTAAGAATTTTGTCTGGCCAAGCAGCACAGCCTAAGCTGGAGCCCAGCCAGGACAAGGGGCTCATACCTTCTCCTCCCATTCCAGCCAGACATCCCGGGAGACCATTAATGACTGCATGTGACCGGCAGCAATAATTAATCACCAAAAGTTGCTATTTCTCAAAGCCAAGTCATGTTCTGTCTCCATCGTGGGCTTGACAGCAGTCAATAACAGTGCTGGCAATTAAAGTTAGGCAAGATCTGATTAACAAGATAATGTTCACTGATCATCATGCATCTGTGTCGAATCCAACCACAGGGCTTTGTTTCCTTAGCTGGTATTTTTCATGTTCCAGGAGGAGGAGTCAGATCGTCAGCTCAAGACTACCTTAAGCAGCTGAACCGGGCTCCGGTTACTCCATTCCTCAGATCCCTTCAGGGGAGACAGGGATTTAGGGAATGCTGGAGTCACTAGTGCCTTGTACCCTCTCCAGCCAGCAGTGCCAGGGACTTCAGGAGCCATCCCCATAAGTCCCACCATGGCCCAATTCAGTAACCAACCCTGGATTCCAATATGTAAATATAATAAGAGGATTGCAGAGAAGAGATTTGTCTTGACTAGGAGATTAGTTTTAGATCAAATTTGGCTAAGTAGGAAATGCTGCTGGCGAGGATGTGACCACTTCAATTAGCTCAGGAGTGCTGTTCTGCATTGCTGCTCCCATTCCAGGCAGAGCTGGCAAAGAGGAGCTGGAGAGATGCTGAACTCTGAAGGGAAGGGCTGCACAAGCAGCCCCTGCTCACCGAGAGGTGTTTCAGCACTGGACCAGCAGCCCTCAACTGAGCATTTCCGTGCGGTGCCTGCCCATTTCCCAAGCACGGAGTTCCCACACCTCCTCCCTGAACTCTGGTGCCCTGTTCCTCCCTGTTCCCTGAGCTCAAGTGTCTCCAGGCAGATGGCTGCATGTGGTGCTGCCAGCTGTGCCACACGGGCACTGGGACAGGAAGGAAGGGATTGCACAGGTCAGAGCAGGAATCCACTGCCAGCACTGCTGCCTCCTCCATCACAGTGCGCCAGGCTGTTCCGCGAGCGTGTGCCTCACCATCACAAATACAATATTTTTCTCCAGAAATTAAGAATAAATACATCTCAGTAAGGGATTGAGATGCTCCTAAGGGAAGCAGAAATAAGGAAAAAATCATCTGCATCAGAAGGTTCTTGGAGAGAAGAAACCAGAGTGGGAATTCCTCCATGCATTAACTGTTAGTGGAAGGTCACTTTGATGTGTGGAGTGCTGAGAGATGCAGGACTCTCGTTCAGGAAGCTCTGATACTCCATCAAACCTTTAATCACCTGCCCATGTCTCCTTGCAGGGAAATGGGCAGCAGCCACCCACTTGTATTTTGAGGGTGCAATGCAAGGGGCACCCACAGGCATTCCAGCCAGGAATTGCATCCAGTGCCATACCTCTGAACACTCACAGGGAGTTTCCACAGCCTTCTTCCTTCTACACCTTTAATGAGATGCAAACCAAAGCAGCTTCTTTTCCACTTTGTATCCCAACTCCTGCTCATCCAAGGTTTAATCCCACCATCTGCCCCTCCAGATGCCCAGGATCCCAGCATCAAGCACCTCTCTGGCCTTGGAGGGGTCACCCACTCCAGGCTCCCTAGTTCAGGCAAGTCCAAAGACCTTGGAGACATAAAAGGCTTCCTGGCCAGGGCAACTCCCAGGATCTTCCTCTTCAGCATGTATCCAACCTGCTCCTCCATTCAGGCAGACAAAGGTAAAGCAGAAGGTTCTTGGGACACCAGGGAAATCCCAAAACCTTTATTTCAAACCCTGAGGAATCTCAGAGTGAAAAGGTTAGGGCAGGGCTCAGCTTTTTGTTCAACATGTGCTGACTATGCCCTGAAGTATGGGACTTCTAGACTGATTTGGAATATTATAATAGTGCCTTTGTGCCATTTGAAACCAAATCAAAGAAAATGTTCATAAATAGCCCATGTTAAAGATGGATCCATTTATTTTTTCCCATCCAATTTCCATTCCTTCTCTTTGCCGCATTTGCTAATTATCCAGTATGCATTTGCCTAAAGAAAGCATTTTTCTAGCCTTCACAATCCATCTTCCCATCCTAATGGATCTTGTGGTAAAGTCATTACAGAGACTTTATGAAATCACAGTTATTTCCATGACAACAGTGATGTAATAAAGATGGGATTATGACATTACTGCAAGATCGAGCTGAAGGACAGGATGGATTTGTTTACCCCAGACAGGGCAAGGAAGAGACTTCATTCATCCAATGTTTCTAAAAGTGCCTTAAGGTCTGCTAATTGAAGGGACATTTTATATTTACAAGGCCTCCTTTCATAGTGCATGTAGTTTAGTAAGTTTGAGAGGAGCAGCCTTGCTGAGGATTTATTTATCCATCTCTGTGAAGGGGAAGATCATCCCTGCAAGTCTCATGGCTCTTACCTTTCCTGAAAGACATCAGTGCCTGCAGGGGAAGGGTTTTCCACCAGTTTAAAGGACCAGCAGGACAGAATTTTCCCCTTTCAAGGGTGGCTGATCTAAGCTGCTTTCTCTTCAAACATTCTAATCAAGAAATCACCTGCCAATGGATCACAGCATGAATTGGCTCCCCATGAAATTAGGTTTGAAAATGGCATTAAATCCCTTTCTTCTCCTTCAGGGAAACAAAACCAACCTGGCTCTGGCCAGCAAATTCCAAGTCGAAACCCATTTTTCTCTTAAACCCAGACACACCAGTAAAGTCTCTCTTGAAGTGATTTTTAGCTCGCTCGCTCTTGAGCAATCACAGAATAAACTTAGGTGAAAATGACACAGCAGCTCCTAAAGGATCAGAGCATGGAACGCCACGAGACAGCTTTGAAGATAGCTGGGGTTTCTGGTTTGTTTTTTGCAAGGAGAAAAGATTAATATTTCATACAGTACATGGTTCAAAAGCTGATTAATGTTTCAGTGTGTTGAAAACCAAGCTCAAGAGACAAGTTTCCTCATGTAAAATTCTTTAAGCTGGCAGCAGGACTTGTATGGCCAACTTCTCCAAGGGTGCATTTTGTTTAACCCCCTTTAAAACCACTCCAGTGGCTTGGTGCCCGGAGTGTGTGGTTAGTTCAGGGTTTGACCTACAAGTGTGGGGATGTCCTGCTTTGGCGTTCCCAGCTCCCTCGCCTCTGTCACTAAAGCCAGGCCAGATTGTGATAGTCCACAACACTTCTCCTCCCCTATTCCTGCTTGACCAACAGGATATTATCAGGCATTCTCCTGCTGGAGGGGACCTTCCCTGTTTCCTTACGAGCTGGTGAGGAGCTGTAACCCCAGTACATCTAATACATAAACATACAGAGGCGATCCCAAAACTCCCCTGCTCTGAAAGCTCATCTGCTTCAAGTCCAGCCTGAAGCACCTGCTTCAGCAGGTCCTGCCCCAATTCCCACTCCTCTAAGCCTTCCCAGTATCTCTTCATTGACAGAAGGGAAACACCGTAAGGCTATGCAGACATGTTAATGAAATGTGAATTATTAACTGCAGCGTGCTAAGGGAGATAGAAGGGGGGGATGTCATTTTTCCATTAATATGTAAAATGGGCACCTCTCCTTCCTTTTGCTGGAGGGGAAGAGCAGACTCCAGCCTGTGTCCCATTCCAGGGCCAGGATGGGTAATGAGATAACGTGATTGCTGGGTCTCTCGCCCTTTTTCTTTCTTTCTTCCATGATAAAAGGACAGAGGGAAATGCACACAATTAAAAGGAGGATTCCAATCGGCCTGGGAGAGATTCAATGAATAATAATGGACCTCCAGCTGCTAATGTGCTTAAGGACTTCCAGGTCTCAAGTGTCTAACCAGCTTAAGGGTCCGTACCACAGATTCCATTTCTATCTGTAAATGGGAAAGGCAGGAGCAGGAGGGGGGAATCCTGCCCCTGATTATAGATGGGATCATCACTGAGCCCTTCACGAGGACGATGTGACAGCAGCAAAAGAGTAAAGTCAACTTAGCAGTGCCCTCAAAGCCAACACCAAGTCTGGGGTGAGGAATGTCCCAGCTTAGCCACCCCTGTGTGGCACCTACACTTGTAGTCACCCCAAAATACCTCAGAAGAGGGTCCAAGATGCTGCTAGAATAAAACCAGCTTCCTCTGTGCAGCTCCTGGTGAGGGGAAGGTCTCTACTGTGGTGTGACCTGCAGTGCCTGTTCATCTCCCACACCTTCCCTGCAGAAGGGACAGAAGATGTACCACATGGACAACAGCCAAAGCCACATGAAAATGTCCACCTGAAGATTATCAGAGCTTTTTTTTTCTGGCACTTCCCTTGTTTTTTTCTCTCTCTCATTAATGCTTCAGTCTCTCTTTCACAATCCATTAACTTTCCCCCTGCAGTCTCCCTTCCTGGGCCCCCCCTGACCAAGACAGCCTCCTCTCCTTGACCCTCTCAGGTTTTTACCATGTTCATAAATTTCTATGGAGGATCAAGGAAAAGACTTGCAGAGGGGGAAGAGCAAAGATAACGCAGAAAGCACTGTCCCAGCCTTGAGTTCTCCATGAAGTTGTGTACCCCTCCTCCCCATCCAAATGTTATAGGGTAACTATCACAGATTCAGGGAGTAGCAGCTTCAGAAGCTGGCAATGAGATGATCAAAGGAGCAAGGAATGTTAGCTAGGTAAGGGCTCCTCAGCCTTGGAAAGGGATACGACAGAGATCTGAGAATCACAAGAAAAGCTGTTTCCATCTCTCCTGGAGCAAGGACTGGGGGCATCAGAGGAAGCTCACCAGTTCAGAACAAATGAAATGAGCTATTTTTGTACCCAGCCTGTCTCTATGCCATGGGACTCCTCAACAGAGGAACTGTGCCTGCCTGGAGCTCAGAAGAGTTCATAAAAAAGTGTGGATTTTTCTTGCCAAGAGCTTTTGTGCAGAAGCTGTTATGTACAAACACATGGCTTGTGGGTGAGGAGGTCCCTGATCTACAAACCACAGGAGGCTGGGGAAATATTCCAGAGAATCCCCATGCTGTTGACCCTGTACTTACACAGGTTTCCAGGAACACACAACTGCCGGAATCAGAGACAGGATCTCGTGTTTGGGGGACGCCTGGTCTGACTCTGCATGACTGTTATCGTGCCTTCACATGTCGCTTGTCCCAGACAACACATCCCCTCTCCTCCAGCTTTGGGGGAAACCTGCCGGATCTGTAGGCAATGGCAAGATGTCACACAGAGCAGGAAAATGGATTGGAGATTAACGGGAATAGCTGCTGGCAGCGGGGACGGAGGAGGGAACGGTTGCATAAGCGGGCACTGGAGACACCCAGTCCCTGGCACATGAGGCAGGTACAGCACTTGACACAAAGGGGTTAAAAGAGACAAGTTGTATAAGGTCGGCCACGTGTCAGCCCTACACGGCTGAATCATGCAAGTTTAAAGCCTTCAAAGCAGGATAAGGTCTCGGCACAGCCACAATGCGCACTCATTCCTTCAACCTGAGGTCGGGAAAACAACGGGAGAGCACAAGTGAAAGCAGAGTGGAGTAATTAGATAATTAGGGGAGCTGACTAATCAGCTAATTTACAAAGGTTTCTCATAATTATTCACAGAGAAAGAATTCCAGAGAGCTCTGGCTGGAGTGAGGTGGAGCCCACCAGGAGGAGGGAACCAGCATCTTGCCTAAAGCAGGGCATGTTCAGTACCCACGGGGGTGGGTTAAAACCTTGGCCTCTCCTCAGCGTGACTGGTTTTGTGCTGCTGAGGGACAGAACCAGCCCTGCTTGTGCTCCTTCAGCAAAGGAGCTGCTCTGACTGCTCTTCGTCTGGGCAAGAGGCGGGAGAGCAGAAGTTCTCCTCTGTTTTGAGCCGGCAAAGGGAGATTTATTTGCCCAGAACTCAACAGCTCTATTTAACCTTCTCCTAAACACTGCCCAGGCAGCTCAGACAACTCAAGTGGTGAAACGGTATCATCTAATGAATGCCCAGGGTGGAACAATGCTGCTGCTTCCCTCTCATTTGAAAGATTGCTTAGCCCAGTGAGACAAATGTCAATAAAAATATATTTAAGTTGGGAAGGGAGGGGAAAAGGCAAGAACTTGGATGCCCAATCAGCAGCTCTACCCGTCTCTCCTTTCTTTCCCTGTTCCCTTCCCCTCCGATGTCCTTGTGCATCTCCAGCAGCAATATCACACTGCTGCTATTCCAGACAGGATGGATATTTGAACAGCCTTGGATCAATATTTGTGCAAAGGGAAAGCTCGTGCATCACAGGGCTACAAATTAACCTTTTGTCCCATATCCACGCCGGCACACGGGGCCCGCAGGAGCAGTGGATTCCCCGGGGAAAAGTGGGACACATGTCTCATAACACAAGGAAAGGAGAAAGAGTAATAATAGATCCAACCCCAGCTCACACACTTTTTTACATTTCTCCCTCAGGTCTGGGGTGGGGGGAATAGCTTTTCTTAATTAGCATCCTAACCTTTGCTAAACAGGTTCAAGGGTGTCTTGGTAGGCTTGGGAAGTGGTGTGAAAGCAGCACTGAGTAACAGCAGCAGAATTAGTCAGCTGTAAAAGGATCTTGCTTTTTCTTTCTGGGGACATGATTAGGGCACCAGTAATGAGAAACATGAAGAACATCCCAGGCTGCAGAAACCTGTTTGTTTCCTTATTAAAAAGAAGTGTTACCTCAGAATTGCATGCTCAGGGGTGGAAAATATTTCTCACAGCGGAAAATCATTGATCCCAAAGTCCTGCCTGAGCTGTCATGGCTGTCACCAGCTGCACCTGAGTTCAGCCCATTGGCAGATGTCAGGTGTGTCCATATTGCCTACGGAATGAGATCCATGGCCAAGCCAATCCTTGGTCCTCAAGGCTGGGCTTCCTTCCCCACCTACACTTCTATGGACACGTGGATGCACCAACAAAGCAGCTTTGCCTTGGACTATTCAGCCCACGCTCCACACGAACACAGCTGGGTTGCCCAGCAGCCTGGTCCACAAATTCTGAAAGATATTTGCAAAACTCCTCCAATGCTGTTTCCCTTTCTGAATCACCCTTCCTGTCTCAAAGCAGTGATGGATCAACCATTGTGCCAGATTTGCTGTCCCACTTCTAAACAGCTTTCGCAAGACTGTGTTGGTTTCCTGTGTTGGATTTTCCACCCAGCCTTGCTCTGACGACCTTCTAAAGAGGAGCTGGAGGTTTCCCTCACAGCTCCTTTCCACACCATCACAACTTTTACCTCAGTTGGACTGAGCCAACGTCTGTATCTGTGCAATTACCCTTCCCTTTTCCAGCCTTGCAGCACAACAGTGGGACAGCAAGGGCTTGGATTGTGGCTGCTCACCACATGGAAATGAAGGAATTGCCAAATTCACCCCAGGAGGAAAACAGGCAAAGACATGTATACAAAGAGAAGGGCTTTTGGCTCCTTTGGTCTGAAGGGCCAGACACTCAGTGATGCTTGCCCCTGCTTTTTCCTCACATCATTTGCCATATTTGGCCTCCTTTCATCGTGCCTTGCCATCACACTGAGCAAAGAGGGAAAGGCACTTGCTCAGTGAGGGAATGGACGAAATGAATTTGCTCACTGAATAATGAAATGTGTTTTTTCCTCCTGCTCAGCCTGTCTGGGTCTTTTTTTCTGGTTTGCAGCAGAGAAACTCCCCTTCTCTCCACCTCTCTTCCAAATCCAAGGAAACAGTTTTGTTTGGGTGGGAAATACAATTTCAGAAAAACAAAAATATTTTTGACTGTCAGAGGAATTTGGAGGCAGAAAGGTGCTAATTAATCTACATTATAGTGAAATTAGCCTGATATTAAAATGATAGGAGGATAACAAGGGAGAGATCAGCCTCTAATGTCCTCATTAGCCAGTGGTGCTCCTTGTGAGCTTTCCATCAGGAGAAGGAAGCTGTCTGGTTGCACTTCATTAGCACCTGGGTTAATGACAGATAAGGAGGCAGGGACATGGGCTGTCCCCCCACCCTTCCTGCCATTCTCCTCCTTGGCTCCTGGATGGAAGTTGATCTTTCCCTTGTCTCCTGTCGCTCCTCTATTTGTAATGGCAAGACAGGTGGAACATGATGCATTTTTCCAAACAATACGTGTGAGTGGTGTTTTCCCTGGAGCCCAGGATAATTTGTGTAGTGCTGAGCTAGAGTGGGACCCCTGCTACTCCTGGCACATGTAGATGGAGTGAAGCTACACTGAGGAAATCTTCCCCGAGACCCTCACAAACTCTTCCTGCTCCCCTACAACTCCCTCTGTCCTCCTTTTCTCCTTGACTTTCACAAGATTTTTGCCCTCTCTCCATCCTGTGTTGATTTTTCATCCCTCTGCTTGCTGGCAGCTGCTCAGCTCCCTGAGCAACCCTTCTGATTCTCTCCTCTCCTTCTGCCAACCCTGGCTGTTTATTTTATTGTTAAACTTTGGGGTTGGTTTTTCGGGGTTTTTTAACATTTTTTCGACCCCATTGATGTCAGGTCAGATTTTCTGCCAGCACAACATCAGGTTGCCAGTAGATGAAGGACAACTCACAGGGAAGACAGCAAGGAGAAAAATCATCACCATCATAACAAAACCACAAAAATACCCCAAAAAAGTTGAGACTTTCCCAGAGAGGATGCAGAATTGCTCAAGGGTCTCCCTCCAAAAATGCCACTGGCCTGCAAGGTAGTAGGATTCAGATACATGTCAGTAGAGATAGGAACAACTTCATTGGGAGCTGGGCATCATCTATGGAGGGGAAGGGCACATCTGCCTTAAGACATGAATTATGCACAAAACCAGGCACAGAGACAGCTTGGAGGTAAAGATGGAAACAGCTTTTGATTTGTGCTTCCAGCGTCAGCTGGAAGGGCAACACAGAATTATGGAATATCCTGAGGTGGAAGGGACACACAAGGATCGTTGAGTCCAGCTCCTGGCCCTGCACAGGACATGCTCTTCATGGGAACACATGGAGCAGGGATAGGATGGGAGGATGCATGTGGACCTCTGCTGGGGACTGCAAGCTGCTGGCAGGTTATGTATGAGCAGATCTAAACCCATCCTTTGTTTCCTACCTTTTCCCTGAGCATCCTCACTTGGCCTTGGCTGGAGACACATTCCAAGGTGAGGTGCTCCTTTGACCAGCCTGATTCCCAAATCAGCACACCTTTCATAGGAGAGCCAGCCTCCCATGGCAGCAGGGAGAGATGCAGGGTCTGAAATAGCACTGCCAGCATTGCTGCCTCCCCCAGGGAATGCATCCAGCCTGCAACCCCAAAGTTAGGGGAGACAGAGCCCGGGTAGTGTCAGGGAAGGAGATCTGCCCAGTGGAAACCTACCAAAGAGGGACAGCACATGAAACATGGCATCTCTTCCCACCAGGACATGCATTAGAGGATTGGAAGCGCTGCATTATGAAGCAGCAGAAAAGCTATGAAGTGAAAGCTGCCCAGAGAAACTGTGACTAAAATCCAGTTCTACTGAACGCTTAAATGTCCTCATGGATCATTTAGGGGTGAGGATGAGCTCCAACAGGAGCCATCATTAGAGATGTGTTGTGCCACACCGAGCAGCCAGGCAGGTCTGTGCCACGTACTCCTCTGAAGAGCCTCCTTCCTTTCCATGCATGGTGCCTATAACCTGAAGCTTTGCAGGAATGGCTGTCCTGCATTTGAGCATTCCTGGGAAGCCTTGCTGGTGTGTGTCATTCTTCCTCGGGAAGGAAGAGACTCTGCAAAGTCACTGGGGACAAGCATATGAGGTAAAGCCAGGAGAGGTTACTACAGCTAGAAGGGGTTTTTGGACCGACAGGCTATATGTTTTTTTCCTCTCTGAAAGTCAGGGAAGACCCTTCCAGATCCAAATGTTTCACACATCAGTACCGCCACTCCTTTGTCTCCAAATTTACTCCAGAACTGCACTTCACAGTCCCTCTTTCACAACCACCCCCACTTTATCAACTGCCATAAGCAGGGAGACAGGCACTAGAGCCATGCCCAGTGGGCACCCAGCCAAAACGATGGGCCACCTTTTCCTGCATCCTGGAAAGAGCAGCTGGAGGGTGGAGAAAAGGCAGCTTTGTGATTAAACAACATCATAACACAGCAGGTCCTGCAATGCAAGCCCTGAGACAGCTCATTTGGCTGTCCCTTGCTCCTGGATTGAATTTGCTGGAGGTTTGGGGTGCTTTAGCAGCACCCCTTTCCCACAGGTTGGAACAAGGGTCAGCCTGCACCAGGACATGAGCAATAAAGCTTTTCTTTCGGCTCCTTCCCAATCCCAGTGTCTCGGTACCGCCCCACACTGCTCTGCTGCCCCTTCCCTCCCTCCCATGTGCTCTCCCCCCTCCTTCCCTTGTTCCTTTTAATTAGCAACTTTTTCTTTGTTCCCTTTAATTAGGCGGGGTGGGGGCAGGCGAGGGGAGGGCGAAGCTGCTGTCAGCCAGATGAGTTATTTTCACCACGCACAAGATCAAAGGCTGGGAGCTCTCAGCTCATCCTTAATTTGGGCAGTGTCTTTGGGCAAAGGCCTCTCTTCTTTGTGGTTTCTCCATGGATGGCAGTTGGGATGTTGGGCTGGAAAGGGAGGGCTGAAACCCAGGAGTGGGAGCTGGAAGAAGGACTTTGGCTTGTCTCCTTTAGCGAAGAACTTGAAGAGGAGTTTGGGTGGCACCCAGACTCAGCGTGTGCTGATGCTTTGCTGATGCCCAGGTGTAAAACCTGATGGTCCAGACACTCCCCTCGGGGAGAGGGACAAGACCAGGTTTGATGTGGATGGGGCCTGCAGCTCTGCCAGGGCTTTAATGGAGAGAGAGCGCTAATTATGGGAAAGTAAAGGCAAATGTGGGAAAACAAACCACTCAGGGATTTGAGAAAGAGAGGCCTTAGCTGAAGGTATGAGCAAAGGACCATGGTATAATGTCATTTTTTTCAAGCACTCTAGCAGTGTGTCTCTTTTGAGGGGCAGAACATATTCCGAGGTGCCAAAGCTTCCAAGACATTCAGCCTTCATTTAATTTTTAATTTGCATCTAGCACCACAATACTACAGGACTGGACATTTCCTCATCCTGAGCTCAGCAAACTGTTACCTCACTCCAGGGATTTATACCTTAGGGCTGGAGTCTCTGTAATTTTATCTCTTTGGGTCCATGGGACTGTAACAGGGTGATGTTCTTATTTTACAAAGCTTTATCCTGTTATTAAAAATGCTTTAGAGCCTCTCTGTCTCACAAGCCACACTGTATTTTTGGTCCTTATCACTCCTGCTTATCTGTATAACATCCCAAATTTTTCACATATGATTTTAATAACTTTTTGGTGCTTTTGGGGGGTAAAATAGGTCAATTTCAGGCTGGAAGAGAGAGCCCAAATGCTCTACCCCATGCAGCATCACCCTGAAAGCGTGGGAAAGTGGAGTGTATGAAAAGTATGAGTAAATCCAAACTTTAAAAACTTCTTCTGCCCAGCTCGTATCTAAAATTAAAGAAAACGAACAAACTCATAATCTAAGATTAAGGTCCAGAGTGTTGTCTTATAACTGGGTATCAGAAGGCAGAGGGCTGTTAATTAACTTTCTATTGACTAAACTAAGCACATGGAGAGGAACCTTGCTAATCTCTTGTGCTAATCAGAGCACATTATTAATTTGCTGGAAAGCAAAAAAAAAGGTCCTCCACTTCCCACTTAAACTCAGGTTTAATAGGGCTGGAGCGTGGTTTCACATTTCCCAGGCTTCATTCTTTGGATGACATATGTTGCAGTGCATTTCCTAGTGCATTATGAAGCTTCAGCATAAATAATTCAAGCTAAACTCCAGTTGTTAAAATAAACGAGCAAAGCATCTTTGGTGATTAATTATTCTTCCTCCTCTTGCCTCCTCCTCCCTGTCAAAAGTATAAGTACATGTGCCACAGCCCAGGAAAATGTTTTAGTGTGACCCAGGGCATCCTGGAATGTTTTAGCTGGCACAGGGGGGATCAGGATGCTTGGGTTCGCTGGAAGCACCTGCTCAGCCTCAGGGAAGCCAGAAGGTGTCAGTAATCTAGTCCAAAAAAACCTCAAAAAACTTCAAGGATTCAATGTCTGATGAATTCCCAGTTAACCAGTGGGTTTGTGTGACTTGAGTTTTCAGTGGGATGAGGTTCAAGTTCTGGCTTGACAGTTTAAAAAGTTTAAATAAATGGTAATAATCACATTCCCTGCGTCCTTCCAGATAGACACCACTTACACAGGGACACTGAGACACCCAGTACACTCAGTGTGCATGGCTGGGTCCTGCCTTGCCCCCTCTGAGGCTTTCCTCCTGCAGCCGTTTGGGAAATAACATATTTCCTTTAAGGAAAGGAAATCTCCTTGGAGACTTCCTCTCTTACCCACTCCTCCCGCTCAGGAGGGGGCTTTATTTTATTCCTCCCAGTAAGGCCCCACTTGCTCACACTGGGTCACAGCCCTGGCTGGCACCGACCCCAGGTGCCCCTTCACAGGGTGAGGGGCTGCCACTGTGCTGTGCCCATCCAAGGATTGTGGTACCCGAGGACTCATTGAGGAAGAACCATCACTTTGCTTTCCCAATGTCTCCCCTGGGTCCTTGTCGCAGTGTCGGACACAAACACGCAGATTCAAACAGCAGGTTAGCAGCAGGTCAGACCACCGAGCAGAGCGAAAGGGGCCCTGCCCACCTTTATTCTCACTCTTTTATACCTCTCTTAAAACAATCATACATTGGTAGATGAGGTTAACACCTCTACAATTTTACAGGATAGGAACACAGTCTATCATCTTTCTCCGCCTTGGAGAAAGGAATGAACAACAACCCAGAAGTTCAGAAAACATTCTAGGCTGGTTAGAAAAACAAGAGCTATGTTTATAGAAAATGCATGAGAACTTCTACTAGAAAAGTAAAAACACAGAACAGTAGAAAAACCCAGGGCGACAGGTCCTCCCCCTTTCCTCAGCCCTGTCATCTCTGGTTAGGAGCAGGGCAGTGCTGGGTGCTCTCATACTGCTCCTGGCACCAAAATACTGTGTGATGAGGCACCCTCAGGCTGCCACTTTCCTCCTGCCCCAGAAGCCAGGTAGGAATGCATATCTGCAGGCACAGTTCTGCTGGACAATAAACACCTTCCCCTCTCCCAAAGCTGCCATGAGCACAGCCTTCAGCCACCAGGATTAGACAGGGACTAAAACAACAGGATACATCTGCCAGCAGAGCTGGACAGATGGAAAAACCCAGTCATTAAATAAACCCCGCGGATGTTTCACGACCATCCATGAAAAGTATTTCATTTAACAGCTCAGAGCTATTAATGGAAATCACTTAATTCATTTTATTTTTTCCCTGCATTTCCTTTTTTCCCTCTTTTCCCCCCACTCAGTCACTAGAGCTGCTCACACATCAGACCATTCTGCCAGAGGAGAATGATCTTCCTGCTGCCTGGTGCCTGTAACAACATCCTATTCCATCACTGCAGGAAAGTGGGATGCTGTGAGAGCACAAGCCAGCTGGGCATGGAAGGATGGACATCCAGGTGAGAGAAAAACTAATTTCCCCAATTAAAAAGAAAATGGAAATTCAATAAAGGAGAAGGGAGCAGAAATAGGGAAGCCTCTGAACAATACTGGGGAGTGCTTTCCATGCCTCACTACATCCACCTCTCTTCCAGGATCAGAAACTCTCTAGGAGAAAAACCAAGCTACCACAAACACCAGTTTTTCCTCCTACAAATGCTCTTCACCTTCCCCATGACAGCTCTATGGAGCAGGGCAGAGCAAGAGAAGATGGACCATTGACCCAGGACGAGGGAATGGGGCACTGGGGAAGCACTCAGTGAGGCAGTCACAGATCTGGAATGCTGGCTGGAGAAGGAGAGTGGAAATTCCCATTGGGAGAAAATGAACATGATGGATGGCACTCCCATCACCCATCCCCACAGCTCACCTCCTACCATCTCTCTTCACTTATTTCTTTCTCCTCGTCCTTTGTTCTTCTAAGGGAGGGTGGGCTTTAACCATTCTTTTGGTGGCTAAAACTATTCTGCCCCTTTTTGGGTACAGATGCATCCAGAGGGACCCAGTCTAAATCAAGACCAAACACAGCACTGCCCATCCCCACCCTCCACCTCGTGCTTTGCCTCCATAGAGGTGCACATCCCAAAATCCAGCCTGAAGATGCCCCTAAACCCAGCCTGCTCAGAAGGTGAGAGGCTGGAGGGGGGATCCTGCCACATCTCCCAGCTCCCACAAGGTGGCAGGTCTCCATAATTGTTTTATCCCAATCAGAAGCCCACCAGCAGCAGCCATGGCTTGCCTGCAGTGCCTAGAGGGGAGCTGAGTCCCAGTGAGTAGTTTTCCACGAATAAGATGGTTCTTTTGCACATGTAAACTGTGATTTTCATGAGATGAATATGCCTGTATACATTTTTTTAAAAAGCTGCACAAAAAACCTAGGACAAGGCATGGCCCAATCCTGGCTCCTTGTACATCCTGGGTGATTGCAAGGTTCAGAGCAGACACATGGAGAAGCAGGAGGATGCCAGTGAGGCAGAAACCCAGGAGGGAGCAGACAGGTTGTTCAGCAAGGTTCAAAAGGTGGGGAGGAGATTTAGAGATTAGGCCAGATCAAAAGGATAATTATTTTTGTTACATTTCCCTGTCTGCATCACTCCACTGGTTCTGTGAGCAGCCAGGCTGATTTTTGAGTTTCCAAGCATGTCTGGTGTAAGGAACATGTTTCTAAAGCCTCGGCAATAAATTCCAACCTTTCATCAGACTCGCCTGCTGTGTGTTCAGCAGCAGGAGAGGCAAACCCCATGAGACCTGGAGATTTAGTTTCCAAAATCTGGAAGGTTTAGGCTGCAAATGTTTCCCTTGACACCTCCGAGGTATCAAGGAACATCAGCACATATGCACAGAATCCCTCCAAAAATGAAGTAGATGTATTTGGTCAGAGTTTGGCACCTCAATTTGGCTACCAATGGCACCAGGATTCAACTTGTTGGTTCCCTACTTGAACTTAGGAAAAGCCACTCATCCTATATAAAGCGTCATTGGTTGTCCCAGGATGTGCTAATGCCCTCACTCACATCCAGTCACCAAATCCCAAGCCATAAACAGGGGTGAGGAGCAGAGGCAGGATTTGCCTCCCTGCTCCACCTGAAAGCCTGTGGTAGATGGCCCAGATAGGATTCTGGTTGCCCATCCTTCCCAGAAAGCTGCTCCCAAAGCAAACCCCTACTCCTTGCAGCCCTTTGTGCCAGGCAGGCAGGAGCTCACCTAGCAGTCACAGTCTCTGTCTCCAGCCAAGCTAAAACAGGGTGTAAGGATTCAGATGGTGTCACCCCAGGACAGATGGGTGGGGGTGACAGGCAGAGGGGTCTCTGTGGTCCTGCCAGTCCAAATTCTGTGGCCCACAGCACTCATGCTGAGCCAGAGGAGCACAGAGTGGCTGGAAGTGTTTAGCACAAACACGTCCCTCCTGAAAGAGGGAAGGAGGAGGCTGGGTGCACAAAGCAGCTGCAAGTCCAGCCTTTCCCAGGGCTCCTCCTTCCCTACTAACTGGGGAAGGAGCACTATCCCAGCATGGCTTACCCATGGCAAGCAAGCTGGCAGGAGGACATGGCTTTGCCACCCACAGCAGGCTATCTGAAGTGCCACCCTCAGCTAAGGAACCCTCTTCAGGAGGAGGATTTCCCAGTGCTGAGCTGCAGATCCTCCCCAGAGAAGACATGATAAGCATCAGAGCACTTCGGAGGACCTCAGCCACAGGTCTCACCTCTTGAGCACCTGCAAACCATGGCTGAATTGGGTGCATTGATGAACATCAATGTGTGGGTGTTCAGAAGCTCTCTGCACATGGAACCAGCTTCCCACTCCTCCACGAGTCGCTAGCTCCATGTCAACAGCACAAATCTGGTCCCCAGGAACCCCTGGCCACCAGGACCCTTCTCTTCCATGGAAAAAGAGACCTCCTCAGGAGGAACAGGATGCTCACAACTTTGACAAAGCTTCCTCTTGCCGAGGCCAACTATGTGACCACAGACCTTGATGATTTCCCCAACAGCTTTTGGGGCTCCCCATCCCCCTCCTGCCACCACCAGAGTCACCTGTCTGCTCCCAATTCCGTATCAATACCATGCTTAATTTACAGGGCAATAAAAGTTAATTAATGCCATAGTTACAAAGCCATTACAATGTAATTATTGTTTAATTAGATTATAAGTTATGCAATTTCCGACAAATATGTAATAAACCAGAAGATATCTACAAAGTGATGAATTGCTGCGGTGTTAAGCACCCAGAATAGCATTGGGATGGGGGCTGTATTTCCTTGGGTTGGTTAGGAACCCTTCCATGTGCCGACCATGGATCAGCATCACCTCCTGCTGCAGTCCTGACACAGCTTCCCAGTTCTGCTGGCATGGAGAAACACCAGCAGGCCTCTAAAGACATTGTTTCCAGAGAGGGTGCTTTTGGGAGAGCAAAAGGGAAAAAGAGAATAAATGGAAAAAGCTCCCAAGCAGCAGAGTATCAATCCAGGACACTGCTCTCCCAGTTGCCCTTTCCTGTTGGATGAGCTTCATCATCCTTCCACAAGTGTCTCACCATGTCCCTGCACCCAGAGAGCTTTGGGAACGCACAGGGCAGCACCTCAGAGCAGCACCTGGGGCTAGGGATGACTTCAGTGGTATCAGAGGATGATTTAATTCCCTCTCGGCAAAGCTGCTGGGATTTGGCGAGTGGGAGAGGGCATCCACACAGCAGAACTGAACCCACTGGGCATCCCTGAAAGCAAAAAGGAGCTCCAGCAGCTTGGAATGCCCAAATTCTGTCCCAGAGGTCTCAGTGCACCCCAGACAAGCTCTGGGTCATCAAGCTTCTGGCCAGGAAGGTCCTGGAGCAGGAGGATCCCTGCACAGCAGCCAAGGCAGCAGCAATCAGTGGCTCAGTGCTCTTGAGAGCAGCGAATTAAAAAGAAAAAAAGAAGGTTTTATGATTAATATTGCTGCTGGGATAATTACTGTTATTACTACTATTATTACTGTTTGGATAGGGGCTTGTCATGGTTCATTTGGGGAGGAAAAAGTCACAGCCTGCTCATGGGAAAATGGATGAAACATGCTGAAGGCCATACATTGCATGACTCAGGGCCAAATAACCCTCATTTTTTTCTGCCATGAAATATTATGAGCTGCCTAATAGGCAGCCAGAGCCTTTTTGGCTTCCTCCACACACCTCCCCAAAATTCGCTGCTCCACACACACAGCCCATCTTACCCATGGAGCAAGGCCCCATCCTGCTCCCGAGGCTGCTACAGTTAAAAGGAACTGCTATAAAAAATACAACAGAGCACTTTTCCAGCAGAAAATGCAGCTGCTTTGAATTCCCAGCAATTAAAAGTTTGACTGGAGTGAGGGAAGGGAACCATTTGAATTTCTCTCACGCTCGCTTTGTTTACTTTTATAAGCTCTTTACAACAATTTTAGGTTGCTGCATTTTTATCTAAACAAGCTGCCTCTGAATCTGACTTCTTATTTTATGGGAAATTCTCAGCTTTCTGCCCCTGAGTTAAAATAAATAATGAATCAACCAACAACCTGGAAATAGCCTGAATATTCCAATCCCAGCTCCCAATCCAGCTGTATTGAACTGGATGAAGAGGACATCATCCGAGCCACTTTCATGTGACAGCTCCTCCACCACCTGAATTATTTCTTTGTGACATTTCCAGCTCTGAAAGAGCAGTGCAGGGATTTGGGATGTTGCTTTTGTGAATGGTATTTAAAGCTTCTTTTCATAACCCTGACCCAGTTTACCCTTTAATGTAACAAATCAATCTTCTCTTTAAATTGTTCGGCTTCTGGTCAAACACAGGCAATCTCACTAATGTAAATATTATGTTTGCTCACTTTATAAGCCGGCACACTCCTGCTGCCCTGGCCGCGCTATAGGATTGCTATAGGATCCTCATCCAAAGAGGCAGAGGGATGAAAACATCCTGCTCACACTCCAGGCTGGATGCTCTCCCAGGGCCTAGGGTGGCACCACAAGGCTCTGCACTGAGCACACGTGGGAAAGGGATCACAAACCAGGCAAACTTCAGCTGATCTCAGGCAAACAAAGCACCTGCGTTTGCTTTGTAACATCTCCTGTGTCACCAACTGCTCCCTGTTTTCCAGAGGCTGCTCACAGTGAGGGGTTAAGGAGAGTGCTGCTACTGAAAACAGCTTTTCTCTCCAAACTCACTGCTTTGGGCACGACTACACAACTAAAAACTTTCTCTCTCTTTTCCAGCTCCAGTTTACAAGCCAGCCACCAAAAATTAAGCTCTGAGCATTCCTTTTATCCAAGAACATCTAATAATATTTAATCCTGCTAAGCTCCCGAACATGCCAATACCTTCTCGCAATGAGAGCTGAGGCTTAATTAACAGAGGTTAATTAATAAGCCAGAGAGTGGGAGGAGGAGGAGGGAGGGGGAGCTTCACAAGGGAACCTGGTTACCTCTCCTACACCTCAGTGAGCTCCCAATGCACTGCTGTCACTTTATTTTTGGGCTGGTTTCTAAACTCTTGCTCTGCCTCTACTCAGAGAGCCCAGAGTAAAGGACTGGGGTGTGGATGCTTGGCTGCTGCAAAGCCCATCCCAGGCATGTGTTCCCTGCTGTCCCTCAGGAGCCCACAGGATGTTTGAGAAGGAAGCGAGCTGAAGAGGGAGAAGCAGCAGGGCTTTCCGCGGGAGCCAAACCCGGAGCTATTACGGATGTTTTACGAGCTTTATTCTTCCCATTTTCTGTCTGGAGAGACACAGCCGACGGGCCAGCTCGGCACGCTGCCAGTGCCAACCCCTGCTTCCCTAGGAGAAAGCTTCTCCAGGCTGGAAAAAGCTACGTGCCAGCCTCATCATGAAGCCCTTCACTCAGCTCTGTTAATCCCCAGGACACCTGGCCCCACCCCTGAGACATCCCCATCACTTGGGCTGGAGCAGCAGTGGCCACGCGCTGGGAGTCAATTCTGCTCCATGGGCAAACAGAGCTTATTGTCCCAGCTCTGTTTGCTTTGACAAGATAATGAAAAGCTAGGTTTGTGCCAGGGAACAACAACAAAATGCCGCGTTGCCACCCCGCCAAAGCACTGTCTCCCTGGCTTTCCAGAGGGTGTCCTTTCCTCCCTGCCCAGGACCGAATCGTGGGGTTCTCCTGGAGGCAGGCACCCACCAAACACAACGTTGCAAAACTCAGGTCTGCAACTACCCTTTTACAGGAATTTTCCCAGGGAATATACAGCTAGCGGGCAAAATCTTAGGTTCAAATACCAACTCAGCACTGCCAGAAAAGCATAAATTATGTTGAAGGCACAGAATGTCCCATTTTATCACTCAGATATATATTTCCTATCAAGAGATGAGCATGAAAGCCCAGAGGGCAACATAGACCTAGAAGAGGACAGCACTGAAACCATCACCTGGAAGTATTACTCCCAAACACAGGTCCCTGCCCCAAAACTGAGATGAAAGTGGATGAAAGGAAATACTACTTTGTAATAAACGAATCAGGAAAAAAGGCAAGAGAAGCAGGAGGCAAGCAAAGGGCTGGGGAAGGTGCAGGACATGGGCTGTGCTTTAGCAGTGTGCTCTCCACCCTAGTAGGCAGGTAGTTGGCATCAAGGCCAGCTCTTTCCTAAACTTCCCATTCTCCCGGTTCCTTCCTCCAGAGCCTTTTTAAGGTAAGAAAAAAGCATGGAAAGAAGAGGGAAAAAAAGAGCAGACAAATCACTTTTTTTTTTCTCCCCCAATAATTATTGCATTTTTTTGGCAAAGAGCAGATAAGGAATACTGCAGTGTTTGTCATCATTAGGTTAGAGAGGCTGCCAAGCTGTAATAGCATTACAGCTGCAGGCATTGTGGGTAATGCCATGCAAATTGCTCCAAAGGCTTTGGAAAGCAAGGCCACCATCAGCCGAGCAATGTGAAAAGGACACTCTCAAGTACTCTTCCCAATGCAATTTTCGTACTCTGCTTTTTGGGATACTCTTGCAGAAGTTGGCAGATAAAGCTCCCTAGGTTGCTGGTCCACCCAGGGCTGTAATTGCATATGGACTTCTGCATCCTTTAGTAGACCCCAGCAGCATCAATGACTTCAGCAAAGCTCTGGGGGCAAGCGGGGCTGCTCTGTCATCACTTCCTCCTCCAAGTTCACCCCTTGGTTTCTCTCCAGACCCCCTGGAAGGTGCAGAGCACTTGGATGACCCAAGTGTGAAACAGCTGGAGGGAAAGGTAAGCCATGGGCCATGCTTCATTCACTCGGAGTGAGTGAATTTCCTTGCCAGCAGCAAGGAAAAAGGGGTGAAGCTGCTCATCCACAGCCCAAACGGCACCTCTGACATCAGGCTGGGCTGTCAGAGCTCCAAAAGCACTCGACTCTGTCTCCCACTCTCCCAACATCACCACCTATTTCTGTCTTCTAAGAGGTCTCTCCTTCTCTACTCGCACCCTTGACCCAGCAGGAATAAAACCTCCCATCTAATCCCACTCTCTCCAGCTGCTGGAGTGACCTGAGAATGCCTTCTGCTGAGTTCAAGGGTCTCCTCATCAAGGATGGCAGCAGCAGCTCATTTTTTCCTCTTTTTTTTCCCAATGCAATTAAGTGCAGCTTCCTAATTGGAGTGCTGTGAACTATTTATAGCTTTATAATGACCATTTACTAAGGCATCACTTAGATATTGGATAGGAAAAGAAAAAAGCCAGTAACCTGGATGGTGAACAAACCACGTGCATCAGAGAAGGACTTCTCCAAGGAAAGGTCAGCAGCTTGGGAAGGCAAAGCAGGGAGAGGCAGCAATGGGAAAGAAATATTGTTATTCCCTTTTCCACTGCTGAGGAGCAGAGGGATGAATCTCCATGCTCCACGTTCACGAAGCACCAAGATAAGAGCATTTCTCTATCCAGTCCTAAACCTGTGGTTTATGGACAAGGCCAGGTTTTAGGGCTAAGAATGCACATGGCAGCCCTGCCTCCTGGGGAGCATGCAGAAGCCAACAGATGTTTTCCCAGATTATCTCAGTTCGTTCCCTAGTTGAACACATCCCACGTGTTTCAGGATTCCTTTTCTCTGTATCCATATGTTGTTTGTAGGATGATTAATCACAGTCGGAGCTGTAAGATCTAATTGCTTTTCTGTGTTTTAATAAGTGAAAGAAGGTGGCCCTGCCCCTGGCAGCAGGTTGGAACAAGATGATCTTTGGGATCCCTTCCAACCCAAATCATTCCAAGAAACTGTGAAAGACCATTTATATATATATATATATATATATAAAATCGGGAGTGGAGACCACAGAGCTCTTCAGGAACAGCAGCTTTTCAATAGTGTGACATGATTTTTTCCAAAAAGATGTTTCCAGTCAAACTGTTGTGAACAAAAATGTCTTGCAAAAAGGAGGGATGTGACAGCGCTGGGGGAATCTCATTTATTGTAGGTGTTTTCCTCCATCTCCTGTGTCCTAGGTTACAATGCAAGGTGTAACCAAAAGCATGTGTTCTATCACCATCTTCATAAGCTGTTAAAACAGGTGGGGCAGTGTTTGTTATCTGCTACCATGACTCATCCTTGATAACTCCCTCCGGGGGCTATCTCTGTTTAATGGGCAATCAAGGACCCTGCTGCATGACTCATAGATAACTCCTACCGACTATCTCCTGTTAATGGGCCCATCAATGCCTTGCCTCGTGACTCACCATCCCATTGTGGGATGCTTGGCCCAGGAGGAGGAACTGAGAGTTCCCATCTGTATATAATCAGAGGTTTGGAACAGCACAGCAGCCCTTACCTATGGGACTCCCGGAGGACAAGAGCTACACCACTGGACCTTCAGGTGAAGACCAGACCTTTTTCCTACAGGATCACTGCTTCCACAGGACCACTTCATCCGGACTGCTACCAACACCCTGACCGACAGGGTGCCAGGTTGTATCTGACTTTGTCAGTGCTTTTCCTTGTATTATTTCACTTAGTTTTAATTTTTCCTATTAAATTTTAATCCTGACTTGTGATCTCCCACTGGTTTGTTTTCAAACCAATACATCCTGACAAGAGCTCTCGGAAGGAGCCAAACTATGATCAGTCTTCACCTTTGTGATCCTGATTCTGAACTACGTGGTTTAACCTCGCATGAACAGCAACTTCCATAAAATTAGGTAACAACAATCAGAATCTGTGTTTTCCCAGCAAATGCTGTGAATTTGATATGTTGTTTGTCTTTTTTTTGTCTCACTGTGTTTTTTAAGGCAGTTGGAATCAAGAGGAGACTCCTTGACAGATGAAGAGAGGCTGGTCCTACCCGACTTGACAGCACCACTTTAATAGGATCTCCCTTGGAATCATTAATAAGGAGCTTGAGAAATTGGTATGCTAGGGCTGCAAACACTCATGGAGAACAAGGAGATGCGTCAAGAGCCCTTCGTATACTAACTTTTTGATGGAAAATTGGAGACAAGGATGGATACAAAGTGCTGTCAGATACTCATCGTATCAAGAGGAAAAATGTCTCAGTGCTTGAAGAGCCCACAGTCCCCTCGCCTCTCTCCACATCTGCCATATGGACAATTCAGAAGGAAGGAGATCCAGACTGCCCTCTTCCCAGGCTTCAAGCAGAATAATTGATATCCCTTTTTCAGCAGCACATGGACCCTTCCTCTTCCTGCTCCAGTTTTTTAGCGGTGGGAAGCCCAGCCATGCTGCTGGAGACTCCGCAGGAGGGGATGCTCACGTGGCAGGAGGGGGCTCAGCTGAAGGTCACCTACCTGCCTTACTGCTCCCTGCTCCAGCGAAGGGTCTGTCTCCAGCTTCAAAGGCATGTCCTGAAACTCTCTGGAACAGGAGACCCATTTTTCATGCTGAACGAGATGAAATTCCCACTGTTACCTCATTTACATCTCAATGCTGGTAAGTTATAGATGGCTATTATTTATAGATATGTAAGGCATCCAGTTCTTATTCTGTGGGATACGGTAAGAAGAAAAATACCCATCTTTCTGTTCTCCCTTTCTGGATTGTTTCTTTTTTTTGTTTCCTTTTTTTATCCTTTGCTCAAGTTTGACTGTTGCTGAGAATTTGCAAATAAATAAAGGAGTGAACAGCCCCATAAAAGCTGATTGTTTCCTCCTCCTGCAAAGATTGTCTTTGTGAAGAAGATTAAAAAACCTTCCATGCTGCCGAAGATAAAGGTATCCCTGGGCGAGAATAAGACATAAAAGAGGTTACTACACACATCTCTAGGCTGTGTGGACTGCTAATTCGCACTGCTGTCATTCCTGCTCATCCATCTTTACTCTTTCTTCCCTCTTTCCACAAAAGGAAAAGTTGCCTTTGCTGAAGGCAGCATTAGCAGCAACAGTTGAGCCCTGAACAAGAATATTTGCTTTGCCAGCTGGCTGCAGGGAGACAGGCTCTATGGGACCATCCATAAAAGAAACACATCTGCTCCCAGGTGGAATGTGAGGCAGCAGGGGAGGTACACACTCTCCTCCCTCCATGGCACAGTTTGGTCGTAGAAGAGCTCACACCTGAGTTGGAGATTTTTTGTTACGATGAACTCACCACTTGGACTCCAAGAGGTGCAATCATGGACAAAGATCCTGAGCCTAAAGCTTTAGGGATTATCCCATGACAGCATCTTCACCTGGCACTAAACCAGCAACCCATGGCCCCACTGAGGCTGAGTTCGGAAAGGCTCCACAGAAAGCCCTGGGGAACTCTGAAACCTCAAAAGACCTGCTCTGGGAGTTCAGGAGGTTCCTCCTAAATGCATACAGGAACAGGGCCACCTCCTCCCAACCTCCATAGCTGGAATTAAATCAGGTGCAAGAAGAAGGGAGCAGTCATTCCATGCCAAAGTGTGCCTAGAGCCCATCAGGGCTTTTATCCAGGGACAGTCTTGCGAGCCCAGAAGGAACCACCAGGTCACTTCCTTGGTTCAGATGAAGGAAGGCCACACCACAGGGCAAACTCCAACAGACAGTGGTTTTTTCTTTCCCTCCCCTCCCAAAGTGCTTTGTCAGGATTCATTAGATGCACAACCGGTTTTCCTGGTACCTGCACTATCAGCAGAGTAGCTGCTTTTCTTCTTTGCTGACAACCTACATTCAGTGTAACAGATTGAAAAGGCCTCCAGATTCAAAGCCTCGTAATGACTCCCCTCTTCCTTTCTCCTTCCCTCTTTTTCTTTAACAGCTTTCACTAAAGGGACAAGGTAATTTTTTTCCTTGCATGTTGAGCAAAGCGTGGAAGAGATTCTGTGTTCTCATTTTCTCTATTCTTCAACCCCCCCGCACCAGTTCCCTGTTGCATCTTATTTCTTCTTCCCCAACATCTGGGGGTACCACCACAAACAGGCCACCAAAGATAAGGAGGCTGCTTAAACAGATTTCATTAGATGGGAGCTTGATGGACTTCATAGGGGAGGAAAAAATTGATCCATTCAGGCACCATCAGATCCTCAGTTCTTCCTTTTCAGAGCCAAGATGAGCTTTTTTGGGCTGGCCCCAGGAAAACGTTTATTTCTCCCTTTCCAGCCCTGATGAGTTGAAGTAGATGGACAACGCTTTGTTTAAAAAATGTCAAGCAGGTTAAAATCCAGCCTGGCACACATTTCTTCACTGTTAAGCAGCCAAGCCCGCAGTCTGACTCTAACACAATTTCTCTATTTTTCTGAATGACGGGATTGCTTTATTAATTGCCAACCTACAAATGTGATCTTCTTGAGTAGTTTTGGAGCGTAACGGGGAAGGGGAGGAGAGCTGGAGCAGCAGTCCTCCAGAGACCCTGGGTAAGGCTGATTGATCAAAATCACTTGAATTTCCCCCTATTATTAAATACAAGAGTGCTCCTAGTTTGTCTCAGAGATGCGGGGAAAGAACTAAAAAGGAAACAGCAGCTCACAGCAGCAGCGTCCAAGGAGATGCTTGTATTGACACTTTTTCTCTTTTTTGCTCTCATCTGCAACAATTTTTGATGTCTTTTGCATAAAAATCTTTTTTGGAAGCATGAGATCAGTTCTTTATCCTTCCCTTGTATTTGTGCAACACACTTCAGATCAAGGGGACCCCAGTGGCTGATGGAAGGGTCTCTTCCTTGAGCTGAGCATGCTGAAGGTGCTTCCCGTGGGAATTGGGCAGGAAATGAGATGTGCTGGCTTCTTATCTCTGCAGGCGTGGGGGGCACAGAGACCAGCCAAGACTGGGTGTGGTGAAGAGGAGCATGTTCAGATTCTCCATAGTTCAGGCAGGAGGACAGTGGCTGACAGGGAGAACACACATGAAGGAACATGGGAAGGATGGAAAAAATAAGAGCATGAAGAAATGCATTGCTTCCCCCTTCTGAATGTCTAAACACGGTGTTCAAGTACAGAGTCCAAGAAAGACCTAAAGATCCCCAGAATTAACCTTTTCTGAGTATGTCAATATCCTGCGCTGGGACTGAGAACTACCCAGGAAACAAGAATTGTGTGAATTGTGAGATCTGGGGATTCCTCTTCCAAGAAGTTTTAATTTAATATTTGATTCCTTTGAGAGGGAGAGGGAGCTTACGTTAGGCTAAGAAATGCAACACGTGGGGGTTACGAACATTCCCCAAGAAGATGAAGGATTTTCATGTTTACTCTGCTGATTCCCTCTGTGGCCCTGTGCATATTTAATTAACAGCAGCTCTCCCTCAGGCAGAGGTTTTGAACATGATCTCATGTATCCCGGATGGATGCCCTATGAGGAAGCATTTCCTACCTGAAAAAGCTCCATAAAATATGTCCGGCCAAGCCCCCTTCCTTCCTTCACTACAGGTCATCTTGGAACAGCAGTGGTAGACTGAAGCCTCAGCACAGATGAAAGACCTATCCAAATCCTCTTGCTGGAGCCCTCTGGGCATTCCAAGGCTTTCTTTTGATGAATGGACATAGAAACTGAAGGCAATGATACTTCTGCCGACCCCTTGCCACCTCTATTCTCCAGCATCCAAAAAGCTGGTGTGCCTTTGCCTACACTCCCATCTTTGGTAAGGTCTCCTCTTTATATTCCTTCTCTGCCACAAGTACAGACCTGTTCATTCAGTTCCCATCATCCTGGAGATGCCCCCTCAACTCCCACAACCCAGATCCAAGACTGAAACCCTTCCAGACAATTCATCAAGACTCTCCTCACTCTAAAAAAACAACCTGTAGAGATAGTGCAAAACCTCACACAGGGTAGCCATGGTTGTTAAAGCATCTAATTATGTACTTCCTAGTTACTAAGCCTGGCGTGATTTAAGCAACTCCCTGGCTCACACTCTGGGATGTAACACCATGCTCTGAATCATCCCTGTCCCATCTGCTCCTGCTTTTGCCCTTCCCCACTCACAGGAAGGATAACACACCAAGCTAAATATTTAATGGGAGTGCTAATGGCTTTGTTAAGTAAAGCTGGGGACAAGGGAGGAGCTTTTCATTAGGTTAGGATGACTAAGCTGGGTTTGTGCTGATGGGAAACCTATACAGACCAGTCCTGCACTGGTTTTGTCCCGGCACTGTGCTTCCGGATAGAAACACCAGGGCTACGGGCAGATGGTGCCAGGCTCATGCCCGGCACTGAGTCACCACTGAACACAGCTTGCATTAGAATAGCATTAAAGGAAGAGCTTTTGGGTGGTTCTTTTCAGGTGAAGGGATGAGGAAAGGCCTTCTTGGAATGATGCTCTGAAGCTCTCAACCAAGTCAAGGCAACTGAACCTGCAAGAGCAAACCCAGCCTTAGAGCATGAGAGCTATCAGGGTTGGAGCAGCAGCTCCATGGAGCTGTGCCAAAACTACTCCTTTTCGCCTCGCTAGGATTTTCCCAACAGTTTGCAAATCCCATCGACAGCAGATAAGAACACCCACCAACATTCCAGGGCCAGATGGTAGTTTATGTTTATGAAAACTGCAATTTGTTTTCATGGAAACTAGTAAAAGGATAGCGGGCAAACCTGGAAAAACACGGCTCACCCTTTGGGAAAGAAGATATTTTATGGACAGCTTTGGTTGCCACCTCCGTTATACAGCTGATGGAGCTAGGGAGATGGGAGCTCACAAAAAGTCTGCCCAACTCAAGAGCGCAGCCGTGGGATCCAGAGGCCACTGACTGAAATTCAGCCTGAATTAGGGAGAAGTGAAAGAGGTATTTCACATGACACACCAACTTTCCAGCTCACCAGGCGAAAGAGTTCATTACTGAGCCTTCATTATCAGAGAATGAAATCATGGGCTTGCTCCTCGTGCCTGGTGAGGGAGCCTCAAGAACCACCAGGGTCCATCCAGTGAGTGAGACAACAAATAAAAGACTTGGTGTCAGCTTTGTGTCCTACAGGGATGTAACTGGCTTCATCCTCTGCATTTTTCACCAAGTAACAGGTAAAAATGGACCATCAGGTAGAGCTTCTCATGCGCTGGACTTTCCCTGGGGCACTTCCACCTCTGGCTGACCACTCTCTCCAGCTCTCCCCAACAACTGCCCCTGTGGCACGGTGTTGGTTTTGGCTGGATTAATCTCAGCCTGATCCCCTGAGAGCAAGGCCCGGGGCACAGGCAATGTAAATCCTGTTGGCTGTGGTGGCCCTGGGCCAGGAGTGACGTCAGTTCCTGGAGAAGACTCATAAATTTCCTTTTATGAAGACTCATGAGTTTCCTTCTGCTGAGTTTTCCTTTTGCTTACAGGGGATCTCCAATACTTCATCTGTCACAATGGCTCCCAGGGACTCACGTTCTGATGTCATAAATTTGTCATCACCACGACATCACTGACAGACCAAGCATGAGAAGGAAGGGCTCCAGGGCTAAGCAAAGGACCTTATCTCTAACAAATGGTAGTGATTCACACCAAAATGCCCCTGGGAAGCACTCCAAAACAGGGAAAGAGTCACACTTTTCAGCCAAGATTTATCTTTTCTGTTTGTTGCCAAAGTGAGTCCTGGTCAGTGTGGTGGGTTTGAACACATTGCTTCCAAGAGCAGGTGTGTGTCTTCTAATTCTGGAGGTTTGCTGACCTCCTGGGTTTATTTTGTTTCCAAGAACTTCCATTCCTCCACATGACAGCTCAGCAGTTTTATGAGTAAAGAGAGATTTTGGAGGAAAACAGGTCTGTGAATAGGCAAGATCTCCTTTGAGGTTGCTGTGGTGCAGCACTTTAGCCTGATGATAACCCCGTGGCTTTTTTCCTTGATATACCCGCACAGAATAAAAGGGAAATGCTCAAAAAACTAAATCCCAGCATTTCTGGGGGCAAGGACCCTGTTCTTTGAAGAGGCTGGAGTCAGCCTTGTTGAATTCCCACAGATTTTCCTCATTACAGCTACTTGCGAATGTTGATTTCTTGCATCCTTCCATCACTGCTTTCCCAGTACAAGAAGCAGCTTTGGAGCCAGGTAAATATTTGCTGGCACCATTGAGTGCCATCATCTGGGAGGAAAGCAGAGTGGATTTGGGACTGGTTGAGGATCCGTCTAAGAATAGTTCTCCTTGTCATGCATCTCCTGCCCTTGAACAACCTCTTCCATGAATATCCCAACACCTGGACAGTCCAGCCTGGCATCACACATCCTGCAGACTGATCCTGCTGCCTGCCCTGTTTCAGTGCTGTTACTCCAGGATTTCTTGGCAGGTTGTCTAGAAATCAGCAAACAGCCCCACAGGAGAGTAGATCTCAGGACAGAAAAACTAAAAAGAGTTCTATGGCACAGCCTGTGATTTTCTGAGGGATATTTGGCTGCTCTCTTGTGCTGCTGCATGGTAGGAAAGGGCAGGGAGAGGACATAATTCTGCTCTAACTTGCTACATCATCAGTTTTCATTAAAATATTCTTTTGCCACATCTTTGTAATTTTTCATTTCAGAGGCTAATTTATTAAAGGTGTACTTCAGCCTGATTAAATTAAATAAGTGGCATTAGCAAGTAAAGGGGTGTTTTTTATCTCGGCACACCACAAAGAAAAAGGGGAGAGGGGGAGAAATTGCTGTGATACAAGCAGCTATTTAATACCATCACTGAAGTGGGGGGATGAAATTCCATTCTTCATAAGCTTCCATTCATTATCTTCCCCTGGCCCCACCACCACAAATCACTCTGGAGCCTTGCAGCAAAAATACCCCAAATGTAAAGCAATATAATATCCTGTGTTTTCCAGTATAGGTAATAATACATTTTGCACACAAACAAACCTTCCTAGCACTCCACCAGCTCCTTCCCTAAGTCTCCCTGTGTGGCTCTTAACTTCTCATACTCATTTCAGGGCTATTTTCTGGTCCGAGATGGCTTTGAAAATGAGGCTGAGAAAAGTTTCTCAGTTTATTTTTGTTTTGATTTCTGCTAGGCAGCAAGAAAGGGCAGGCACTGTATTCTGAAATTCAGGACTTGCCTTTGCTACCTTGCCTTAATAGGGCCACTTTGCCTGTGTTTTTCCCCTTACAGTCTCTCCCAAATCCATCGTAGCTAGGTTTTAGGTGGAAAAAATAGAATGTTTGGCTCATTTCTTTCCTCTTAGCCCTGCTAAGGGTATTTGGGTAATTCTAGGGCTGTGGACACATGAGCATTTTTTAAGCCACATATCAAACACGGCTCTCCCCTTCCACAAGCTTTAAAACCAACTGTCCTAGCAGGATGCTCTGATGCAGCCAGGGTAGGAAAAGAAGAAGTGTTTCCAGAGCCATCCAGGTTTTCTCCTCCCCTTCCTGGCACAAAGGGGCAGCTTTTGCTTCTCCCACCTCCCCTTCCCTAAAGCCACCCTGCTCCTGCCATCCAACCACCCAGGAAGGACACCAGGGTCCTCCGGCCAGGAGCAGCTGTGGCAGCAGGAGGTGGTGCCTGGCCTTGGGGCTGAGAGGTCTCCAGGCCTTTGCTGCCAAGAGGAGGCAACACATCCGTGACAGAGGGAAAACTTGGGAAGTTTATTAGATTGAGAGCTTCCCATCTGTTTCTGCCACAGTCAGCTCATGGCTCTCCACTGCCAGTAGCTGGAGACGATCAGGAAGGAAGCAGACAGACATCCAGCACCCCTCACTCACCAAAGAAAATTTCTGTGGGCTTCTCCTGATGGGAAACAGAGTCAAAAAGGTGTTGCACCCTCCCTTCTCTGTTCAGCAGTAACTAGGTGGAAAACTGCTGAGCTGAAGGCATGCATCCTTCCCAGAGCTTCATTCCCTCGGGCACACGCGGAGGCAGGAGCACACACAGCAGGTGTCTGCTGGATGTCCCCTTCAAATGCCTGCCACCGCCACAAATTCTCTCTCTTGGGCCACATTTCCCCAGAAGAAGCAAAACCAAACTGGGGGGACACAAGCACCGAGGGCTTGAATCCCTGGAGATGACGGGCAGGGACACTGAGCGACAGCAGACAAAGGTCTGCTACCAAGGGGACTTGCTCCCAAGCCAAATCAACCTCACCAGCTCTGCTAGCACAGCCCAAACCTCCTCTTCCCTGCTTACCAAGAGAAGCAGATGCAGGGCTGAGGAAGTTGGGAGGCCATAGGAAGCGCTAAGCTCAGCTTTGGAAGGTGAGGCACTGCCATGTTTCTTAGGTGGTTACCCAGTACAAAAAGCTGAACATATTTTTGAACAACACTAATGATCAGTCATCAGCTCCTTGGAAGATTTCCATAGCAGCATTTGACTACTGGATAGTGATCAAGACAGTGAAGACTTGCCAAGTTCTGGGCACTTGGTCAGCAGAAAAAATGTTTCATGCTTCAGGGAAGACTCGATGCAGCTTTTGATCCCTTCTATTCCCAACATTTTTAAACAAAAATAACCCTTTTGTCCCCTCTCCCTCCCAACCACCATTTCCCCACATTTAACAGTAGAGAAAGAGGCCACACATGTGGGTTTGGCACATTTCAGCAGCACTATTTTTAATGGAGTTGGTCCCCAGATGTCACAAGGCTATTGTTTTCCCTGTTGGTCACATATCTGCCTGAATTTTAGGCTATTCCCTAAATGTCACAATTTCTCTGCTTCCTGCAACTCTCTGCTGTTATTGGTTATTGTCTGAGAGGTAATTTTTTGTCCCACTTCTCCCCAAAATGTCCAATTTTCTCCCACTTTGGTGCCCCCTGAAGCAAATGTTCCCTGTGCCTTTTGTTTCACCTACTGGGTGGACTGGCAAGGGGGGAAAAAATACCCTAAGGGGAAAAAGATTTAAAAAAATAAGGTTTTTTTGCTGCCCAGATCTTTTCTTTTACCTTCCTCTCCCAGTCTCTGTTGCCCAGGGATCTTCTGCCAGAGCCCTGGTGAATTTTGTAATTGAAGCCACAGAATGCTCAGCTGTGAGAGTTAATATTTTTTGCCACTGTTGGTCACCTTTGCCAGAATCTCACACAGGATTTGGACACGTGCCTGGTTTAAGCAGCTTCTTTTGGCCCCTGCTTTGTCTCCACTTTCTTCACAATGATGGGATGGATGCACAACCTCTCACTTCTTGCCCTGAGCATCCTTTGCTAGCTCCCTCCCTCCCTTATCCTACAAGTCTGTGTGTGCAGGGAAGAAGGAAAACCTGGACCAGTGCTGAGTTTCTCCATCTGGAAGGCACCAGAGGGGCCGGTAGCAGCTGAAGCATAAACACCCATGCCATTTCCTTGGAAAGACTCAGGATCCAAGGGAGGATGGAGTGGGGGGGAGAAATATGGAAGAAGAAAGGAAACCTGGCAACAGCAAGAAGACAAGAACTTCAGAAGTGGTCAAAAACCCTGTTGGAGTCAGTCTCGGGGAGAGTGAAGGAAGAAAATTGAGATCTCGGAGTAGGAAGCAATCTCTAGGAACATCTTTCCACTGTGGGACCAAGACACTGGATGACTGAAGGCAAAGGAGATGTGACCCATCAGGGGGATCCCTCCCCACTAACAGCACTCCTCTCCCACACAGGACTGTCCAGGGATGTAGACAATAAGAGCTGGGAGATATTTGGATGCTCTGGCAGCAGAGGGTTCATTCAGCTCCAAGGACAGCTCCCCACCTCCCAGGGACCAGGTCCCAGCATCTCTCAGCATCCTCACCTGCACTGCCAGTGAGGACCATCCTGACCTGCCTCTGGCATGACAGCTCTGCCAGCTCTTTCCCAGAGAAAGAGAGAATTGTTAATTTAAACACCCTCATGAGTTTTTGAGCTTTTCTACACCCTTTGAGACAGGACCTTATTCTTTGTTCTAACTTCAGGTGCTGGTCAAAGGTCTGAGGTTTGTCCCTCCTGGATTATTTCAACCTTTTCCAGCAACATTCCAGCCCTGAACCACCTGTGCCAGACTTTGAATGAGATTTGGCCTCTGCAGGGAGAACCAGCTCCACACCAGCCAGAGTCCTGGAGAAAGACCCCCTGGAGGTTCTCCCACTGCAGAGGAATGAGTGTGGGATAGGAAACATCCAGGATAGGACAGCTCTATGGAAAAATGCTCTAATGCTGCCCCCTCCCCAGAGGGCTGAGCTGTAAGCAGGGCATAAACATCCCTCAGGTGTTGGCAGCATCAGCTGTGTCACACACATCTCTTGGGCACGTTCACTCCGGTACTTTATTCCCTCATCGGAAAAAAAACCCCACTTTTTAGAGCAGTACAAAACTGATTAGATTGAGGCAAGGGAAAGAGTGATGGAAAACAGTGAACAATAAAAACGTGGGAGCAGGCAAGAGCTTCTTGGAGGAAAAGAAGAGAAAATAAAGCTGATGCTTTCAAGATTAATGACTAATGACAAATAATTGTGGCTGTGGAACAGCAACGAGAAGGCAGAATGGAAACAAGAACCAGACAGAAGAACTAGGCATTAGGTCTGATGGTGAATTTAAGGCCATTAATTCATAATTGCAGCCATTACTGCCAGGAGTTTCAAGTGAGTCCAGCAACATTAAGAGCTGCTGGATGCGGTGCCTTTCCAAAAGAATCTGGCTGTTATTTATGATTCTAACTGAAGGCTGAACTGCTGTGAAAAAAGGTAAAAAGGTAAAAAAGATAACCCTCATCTCATATCATGGGTGTTTATAGGAATCTCTGCCCTGAAGAAGGAAGGAATGAGGACAGAGGAGACACGTGCCCTCCATCCCCCTCCTCTAGGGGGGAGAGCCACTTTGCTCACATTTATGAGCTCCTGGGCTTTTATTTCCCCCTACAAGGAGCAAATTCTCTGTCGCTGCCGGGTGCTTCAGAAAGAAGCAAACACCAGTCCCAGCAGGTGAATGTGCCTGTCCTCCCTCGCTTCACTTTTTCAAAGGGGAAATCAAAGTACTTCATGACATCCCAAGGTCTGTTCCCAACAGCATGGGACAAAAGGCAGGGCACCAGGTGAAGGAGGGTGGTTTTTTTTGTGGTTTGAACAGTGTCCATCTTTCTAAGGAGGAGGTTAATGTGCTGCCTGTATCACATCCCTGTGAATCACATCTATTTAATTTAATGAGAAAATTGACAATTCACTGTGGCCAGCAAAGCCGGTCCTGTTCTGTGTCACCCAGGAGTTACAAAACGGACAGTTTTGCTCTAATCCTGGAATATTTACAGCTGGAAATGATAGAAACAGAAGGAGCACAGTTAAATCTCAAGCAAGCAAGAGATGTTCCTCTCAGATCTCGCATTCACAATAGACAGAGGCATTCAAACCAGCCTGACAGGGTACACAAGAGACTTGGCAGCCCAGCAAAGCTTTGTTACTCACAGAGATCAATCAAAGCAAGAGACAGACTTGTCAGGGAAGTGTGGGATCCGCTGTTTTCTCCTAGTCTAACTATGGTCTTCTCCTCTTCACTTTATTCACTTCATCCTTTTGGTTTTTTCCTGGTGGGAAATCTCACCTGATGTTTTTCAAAGCATTTTATCCACTTAACATTCCAGCTGTTTTGAAACCAGGAGGTTCCATCAGTCCCTTGCCAAGCACCTTGCGGGAGAGAAAGTGTCATCAAAGCATGGGAGTCATGCTATGATGACTCCTTTCTCTTTACCAATAACTGAGTGAATGACTGACAGGAAAGCACCCTTTCCTTCACGGCCTTTGGCTTCTCCTCCAAACCTTTTCCTTCCCCTTTTAATTGGGATCTGACCATTATTTTCCCTGTGCTTGAAGCACATTAAAACCCACAGCTATTAAACTGTATTTGATGCACAGAGAAAACCAGTTTGGGTGCAACCTGAGAACCTCTGATGTCACAGTGAGGAAGAAGAAGAGGGGGATTAAGGCAGGATGGAAAGACTTCTTTTCCACAGTCACTCTTTTTTTTTTTGCTGATAATCCTATTTTTACACGTGCCTACCAGATGTTCCCCATATCACACTCGGTACAGCCAGATGGCTTCAGAATCCCTTCCCCATCGTGTATCATCAGCTCCTGATCATCTCACTGATGTGTAATGGCCCCGTCAGAGGGGAACGAGCTGCTCAGGGTAATCGTCTGCATGTTCCCAAACATCTGTGCACATGTCCCTGCGTAACTCTGCGACACGTTCCTGCTTTCAGAGCCAAGAGCACGCAATTCCTGGTGGGAGAGCAGTTCCCCCTCCGAGATGCGTTAAACACCCGGTAATTACTGCAGGAGATAAGCAGCCTGTGTCACTACAACTCAATTGCCACCACGCCCAAAGGTCAGCGGTTCAACTTTATGCAGCCCGGTTTTAACAGAGTTAGATCCTGCCACAGGGTAAAGAAAGGTGGGATGGATGGAGGGAGGGATGACCAAGCTGCTTCACGCCCCAGAAAGAGGCATTTGCTGTTCAGAAGAGAACTGGGACAAGACACTTTGGACTATGACCAGAATCTGGGAAGGCCTGTGCAGGGTCAGAGTCCTGTCACCAGTTGTATCACCTTGTAAAGCACGTCCAGCACCTTGAGGACGTGATTTGGTACAGATTTGAGACCCACTGCAGCCTGATCTTACAGCAAAAAGAGCGATACTTAACACAAAACTGTAAGAAACACCAAAATTAGGAAGGACTTTAATCAATGGCAAGGGCCAGAGAGTTTAGGACAGGTTTTTGATGCCCCAACAAGGTGAGGAAGCAGTGGTGGGCAGAAGTACCCTTCAGCTATGTTGAAGATGCAGCAAAGGTGCAGGAGCGGGAGAGGAGAAAATTTAAGGAAGCAAATAAAACAGAAGTAGCAGAGCAGATCCAAAGGGATTCTTTCTCACAGGCAAGTGACAGTATTAACAAGCTGGCAGCTCCCCTACTGTCCCAGCTTCTAAGCCAGCCTCAGAGGAGAACGGACAGGTAGATCAGCATCAAGAAGAACATATGAAGGGAAGGAAAGGCTCATCTCTCCAAACCTTCCCATCCTATTCCCCTCCCCAACATCCAGCCGAGACAATCGAACCCAAATCCAAAGCTCTTCCCACTCTATTTCCCTCCTGCTCAGACTGCCCCTAGCAGGGCAGGTGTGGGAGTGCGCAAAGCCCCAGTTCACGTGGAGGTCAGGGATGGGGCTGTGCTTCAGAGGGGACAAATCCACCGGCCACCGCCAGGATCCGGGACAGCTGGGCCCCTCCAGCAGCTGCAGTCCCTCCAAAGCGCTCAGAGCAGGGCCAGGAGCTTTGCCCATGGACAGCGGGGCTGCAGGGTAGGAGAGACAGGAGCAAGGGGAGAGGGCAAAGGGTGTCCATTGACTGCTCGACTAATTAAAATTCCTAGGCTGCTAATTGGGGCTGGAATCTGCCTGCTGAATGCTCCCCTCACAGCAACTCAGCCCGGGGAGAGGGGAGCCTGCATGTCAGAGGGGGATAAAAGTTTGAAAGCAGCCGGGCCCCTCGTCGGGGCTGGCAGAGCCCAGAGCTGTTTTGTCTGACTGATAATAAGTCACCAAATTACTTCTGACAAGTGAAGGGGATTGGAAATAATAAGGGTCTGTGAAGAGCCCAGGGTGCAGGCGGGGGTGATCCATGAGATAATGAGGAGGCAAAACCCTGGCACGGCTGGCGGCTTCCCCACTCCTGGCAAGGCAGCGGGGCTGGGGCATGAGGGGACAGGGAGGAGGCTGTGTGGGACATCTCTACAACGTTCCAGTCAATATTTGGCCTGGAAAGGCTCTGCCTGAGGCACAAGGAAAGCAGGGACTGCCTGGAGGGAGTCAGCCTGGAGCTCTCAGGAGCACCTGGCACCCCTGCTCTGCTCAGCTCCAGTTTTTAGGAGTGGTCTTCAAAACCCTCGTGCCACAGCACCAAAATCCCTGTCGCTTTTCCATCTCCCACCCTAGGTTAGGTATTTTCCATATATTGCCCAGATGTGCCAGCAGCAGCTATGACACCGCAGCTGCTCACCTGATCCAAATAAGCTCCACATTCCTATAGGATCCAGGTGCTCTGGCTGCACCAGACATGGGAAATCAGCAATCAGACTGCAATAATTAAAGTGTTCATTTACATACCAATACCCCAGATATTCTCCACCTCATATCCTTTTCACGGTGATGCAGTATCCAAATCTGGAGCACATGTGAGTGCACACGGCCAATTTCTTTCTACTCAGAAAAAGAAAATAGCCTATTTTTTTTCATGTCAACATGCTCTGTGTAATACCCATTGGGTAATTTTAGTGCAGCATCCACAGTATCCTTACCTCCTGGGAAACCAGATGGGTGCCCTCTTTGCCTTGATTTGGAGAATAAAAGTCCTTCTAATACTCTGGAGACATCCAGGAGATATAACTTGATTCTGGGAAACATGAATATTGGGATACATTTGATCAAAACTGGAAAGAGGAGCTAGGATACATCACTTTTGAGAGGATCACCGAGCAGGCAAAAATGTCATGGAAAGAGAAAAAGCACTGGAACCAATGGCGAGTTTCTCACTTTTCCATAGGATTTCACAACATTTCAGGTTGTTTCTTCCAGACAAAAATGCGCAAGTTGCATGAGCTTGGTCTTCCTCATGTCCAGATACAGACCTGGTGGGCCTTCTCCCCACTGACTCCAGCCTTCATTTTTCCTTGGGATGGGCTTTCCCTAGAGTAGAGCTCCCAAGGAGGACAGCTGCATATTCCTTGCTCACACAGGCACTGCACTCCACTATTTTTCAGGGAGCCTGATTCCTCACTCTCCTCCTCCCCAGAGATTCTGCACTGACGGGGACCAGAACACAAGGGCAATTCAGCCCATTTTTCATCATTTCAGTGATTATTTTGAACACAGGAAAGAGGAAAACATTAGTTTAACCCATGAGTGGCTGCAGGCCAGGGAACTGTTAGATGCCACAATTTCCCAATGCTCCTCACAGCCTTTTTTTCAGCTCCATCCAGTTGGTTTCAAAGCAGATCTCATGTTTCACCAGCACTGTGGGGACCTCAGGAAGTGCTGACATACCAGTTTTTTTCCACATCAAGTAATACAAAAGGATAAAACTCATGTTTTAGTGGAGTTTTTTCCCCCCTTTTCTTCTCTAAACTTGGATTATGGAAGCTCCAGCTGAGCTCTCAAACAGGCACTGTGCAAGTCACATTCTCAGCTTCAAAGTGTTGCAGCATTTCATGGCAGTTCATTTGCTGCCTGGGTATTTTTTAAGCCAGAGATTCCCAAAGGAAAACAGAACCTGATTCCCTCTGCTTTCAGCCCTCCTCTCCCCTGAAGGCCACCCTATTCACAGTGCAAAGCCATAACCCCTAAGCTGCTATTTGCCTGTACTTCCCTGACAAAACACCACCAATTCAAGTTGGGTGAAGCTCTCCTGGACTCACTTAGGGGGTCTAATTCTCAGATCAGCCTCTGATTTTTCCTTTTTAGGAGCAAAATAACAAAAATGCTTTGAAAAGGAAGGTTTCTGTAATTGCAATGGCAATGCTCCTTTCCCAGAAAGTCCTAAAAATCATTCTGTGTGTCTCAAGGTCTTCATCCCCCACTTTTTGCACAGCAACTCTTCAAAGCCCTGATGGGTAAGTGGGGCTGAGGGCTGCCAGAGGCAGCAGCATTCCCAGGTCCTGCAAAGGAGGAGAGAGGGCACAGAGGGGAAGAGGATGGGACTGTGGGATTGTCTGCATTTTTCTTAACAGTTTGAGGTCAAGCCTGATCCCCAGTGGGGTCAGCTCTCCTACAGTCTAACACGCCAAAGTCAAAGGAGACTGTGCTTCCCTGTGGGAAGCCAGCCAAAGGGAGGCTCTGCAGCCCCTTTGGGAACACCAGGGCCAGAGGTGGATGGAGAAAAGTGTAGGGAGGCAGCAGGGGGGAAGGACGCAGCGATGCCAGACAGGAACTCGCTGGGGCGGATGCACAGGACCTGTCCCCTGCCCTGGGGGGCCACCTGTAGGATCACTGGGGTCAGATGGTCAGGACAAACGATGAGAGATCTTTGGAGTCAGAAGTTGTCTTGAAGCAAGCGATTTATTGCTAAGGTGTGGGTGAAGAGGCCCTGCAGAGAGCTGCCAGCCGCAGCTCTGGGCAGGGCCGAGGTAGAGAGCTGATAAGAAGAAGAGGTGGCGAAGAGGAGCAGGCGAAGAGAAGCAGGCAAAGAGGCGCAGGCAAAGAGCGAGGACAGGAAGTTCCTGGCCTTTTTATCTCTCTTTCTACTGAATATTCCAGTTTACTTGACCAATCTAGTACAAGATACAAAGTCCTAAAGCATTTACATACAACCTATAAGAATCCTTACATCACCATACTGTGTGACCCTCAAGTTCTTAATAAGGAGAGGGGCACCCTTCACTTTAAGGGGGATAAACTTCAGCTGGCCATACCATTGTCCTCCAGCTGCTCAGCAACTGAGGCTTGCCACTTCAGATATCGAACTCTGCCCCTAATTCTATTTCACTTAGAGGTTTCATATTCTCCAAACTTAAGCAATCATATTTACAAGGCTTTCCTGTTTCATCTTCCCTAACACCCACCCATGGGCACCTCTCAGCACCAACATCCCTTCCTGTAGAGCACTACATCCACCATCACAGGATCAGTAGGACATGGTCTGAGAGCAGACTGGTGTAAGAGGGATGTCAAGAGTCACAGTAATCACCCAAAAATCCCCTTTCATAATCTACAGGATGCTCCTCACTAGCAAAACAACCCCAGAAAACTGAAGTCATGGTGACTCTACAGCACTTTGCAAAGTGCTGACACCTCTGATAAGAAAGAAGGGAAGGAAATTAGGAAATCTGTACAGCTGGACAATACCTAAACATGCCATGCACTAGAAAGAGATCTGGGCAAAACAGCAACTGAAAGAGAGATGGAGAGAAAGGGAAGTTGTCTGTGCTGCCTGGCTCACATGGATGGAGCGGGATGCTCATGCAGCCACAGGGAAAGAAGAGATAAAATAGGAAGATGTCAAAGTTATTTTTTTCAGAATGTAAGCTCCATTACACAAGGCAAAAGGTGCGCATTAAGTGCAATAAAAAAAGAAGCCTTTATAGAGATGAATTTGTCTGCCCTGTCCTCCTTAAACCAGAGGTTATAAATTGTGACGGATCATGTATGTTTTTGGGAAGTGAAGGCAGGAAAAACAAAAGGGAATTGGGGAATAGATCAAAATTATCTGAGCAAAAGGCTTGGGAGACACATTTACATCAGGCTTCTTCTTCTTGCCTCGGAGCTGGTGCCATTCTGATCCGCAGAAGAAGGAAACTTCTCACCCCTGTATTCCTACAGCTCCTTGAATCCACAGATTGTTCACAGACCCACAAAGGGGATGAGCCTAAAGCCTGTTGTTTGTGGACTTCAGATTATGAGAATGGGATAAACCATGAAAATGTAGCTGCTGGAATGTGGTGTTATCTGCTTCCATGCATCCATCTTGCCGCAAACATTCCAGTGCCCCAATTCCAACAGCAAAGCTGCTTGAGAGTAGCAGAGCTCTAAGCAGCAAGTTGGAACAAAAGATAATAATTTTTATCTCTCCTCTTTCAAGTTTCTGCAAAAAAATCTTGTTCCTGTCTGGCCCAGGAACAGATCCGCCTGCCACAGCCGAACTTCAAATATTCCTGATTGACCTCAGTGTGTGAAATAGGCACCATTAAAGTGTTCTAAGAATAATTCCCAGAAATCATGAGTCACTGTCTGATTTTGGCAGAAAGGGCTAAAACGACTCAATTATTCACCATGAATTATTCACTGATAATTACACTGTAGTTAGCAATCTCCACGTAGACAGTTCATTACGAGCAAACTACTGGTGTGCAGTTAATATTTCACAAAAAAGCCCCACTTTTGTTATTGCATGTCATACATAATGAAGCAGAAATATTGGTGTCCATCAGAGGAAATCAGAGAAAGATTAAATGAAGAAGGAAAATGCTGCTATTTCTAATTCTCAAACAGTTTTTCCAAGTGCAGCACCAGGCTGAGCATCCCTTTCTCTGGTTTCAGAGCCAGCCGGGATTGCATTCCTTGGAGAAACACACAGTGAGGAGAAGAGAAACTGAGCTGGCAACCATGGAGAAAATTCACCTTTTGCTCTTCTTTCGCTGATGACTGCTGGAAATCTCTCCAAATCCAGGCTCTCCAGAACTGCAGACAGTTCAGTTTTGCTCGTCTGCCTGCTGCTTACACAGAGCTATTTTGGCAACTGAGCTGCCATTTACCTGCCATTGCACTGGCAGGATTGGCATAAAAAGCAGGCAGAGAGGAGAAAGCCACCCTGAGAGCTTCTCGCCTGCCAGGGAAGTGAGGGGAGAGCTCATTTCTCCCACGCTTCCAAGCAGGGATTCTGGATTTTGCTACAAGGAGCCATAGCTGAGCCAACACCATCCTCCTGCAGAATAACCAAAATAGCCCTTAAAGTCTGCAGGGGCTCCATCCCAGGACATTTGTGCTCCTATCTCAACTAGTTGCTTCCCTTTCCTTTTCCCTCACCAGCTTGGCCTCAGGGGTGCTGGGATGCAGAAATAGCCAGGGTGGCTTCTCTCCAGCACAGTCCCACAGAGCACCACTGCCAACCAGGACAGGGTGCTCAGGAACAGCTCCAGAACCCACACCAGCTTCTGGAGCATCCAGCAGGCACTCCCAGATAACCACCCACAGCTCAGAGGTTTCAGACTCCTCTGGGAGGCTCTCAACACCCAGATAAAACCAGGTGCCCAATGCTGTGAATATAAACTCCTCATTTTGTGGGTCACATGACACAGCACAAGCGCTTGCCACAGGCAGGAGGACCAGGGCATTGAGCTCCTATCTCAGAAATATCCCGTTTTTTCCAGCTGTGCTGTTTCCTATCCTAAACACAGTTAAGAAATCACCAGCTTTGGCTTGCATGACATCAAAGAACTACAAAGGTCACCCAGTTTTCCACAGTCCTTGCCAAGTCTGAGAAGGTTCTTAGGGTGTATTTGCCTGGTAACAGCCCTATGAAAATAACACCTTTCAGGCATTCTCCAGCTTGGGAAAAAGATAGCAGAAAGGTCTGTGGGAAGTGTTCCTGTGAGACAATTTGACAGGACAGAGAGGAACTGGGATGAACACGGAAATGCTGGGGTCATTCCCGTGTCTCTGGGATTTTAGCACACAGGGCAGGGGCTCCAAAATCGTATCCTATTAAGCCATTCTGTGCAAGAACCACTTCCATACCTTCATCATCCTTCTTGCCTCTCCCCAAACCTTTCCCCACCCTTCTCTCTCCTGCCAGAGTCAGTGGCAGGCCACTCATGATGTACCCTCTGTCACGACAGGATACAGTTTACTATTTTGTTCCCTGTTTTCCTAGTAATTCCTATCATTTTAGTCACTGTCTCTGTCTGGCACTGAGAACAGAGTTAATATTTTCATCCAGCCATCCATTATAACCACCAGATCTCATTGGTGAGTGGTAACAGCCAGCGCAGAGCCCATTACAGCCTGTATAAAATTAGGATTGTTTTCTTCTGGGTAAAAGCAGCACAGGAAAACAGACTCCCTGCTCAAAAATCACATAGCTGTTGTCCCCATCCTTATCCTGAAGTCCTTAATTCTGCTCTTTCAGAGGGGTCCAATGGTCTCCATACTTTTTTCACTTAGCTTGGCTTTTTCTTCTGGGTGAAACTCCTCACGTTTCTGGCTCTTTACCTTGGGGAAGTTAAGGCAAAGGACTTTCAAGGATGGAGTCATGGATAGTGTTACCTCAGCGCTGTGTTTTAAGGCATTTCTTGAGCTTTTATGCTCGCACTCACCCTTTTTCCACACCAGCGTTGATTACAGCGGGTAATTGTTTTGTAATTGGCCCGCAGCTGCCTATCTATCTTAGATAATTAAGGCAAAGACGAAGTAGAAATAAGGAAAGAAAATGGAACTTTACTCTTAAGTAGCTGCCTAATGACTGTCTCAATCGATGGGGAGGTCACTTTGGGTACACACGCGAGTGGGACACGTCCTTGACTGAAACACACACCCTGACAGACCCAGAGAGGCAATTCCCAGCCTCTCACTCCTGCTTCTGCCAAGTCCCACCTTTATTCCTTCCAATACCACAGTCTCAGACTCCTCCAGCCCCACACCACCACCTTGGAGGATGCCACCCAACCATCAGTCTGCGCTCAAGAGGTGACACAATGAAAGTGCCATGGGCTGATTTATCTGGGCTGGCATAAACTCGGTATCTCCCAGATCTCTCCTCCCATGTCAAGTTGGATTAAAACCAGACAACGAAACTATTGACTGCTCAACCATGCGCCTAGAAAATCATTGGGAAGGGTGGAGCCCAACCACAGCATGATGCACAGCCCGGCTCCCCTGCCCAGAGCCTCAGCATCGCAAACATGCTGCATTTCACCTCCAAAGGCATCCGGCTGGGTTTAATAGCAAGGGCAGCAAGGCACTCCAGCTGCTCGCTAGAGCTGGCACCAGTCATAACTTAGGCTCCATGCTGGAAAGCCCAAGGAAATCTTCCACAAAGTGCAAGAGCTCACAATCCGGCTCCACTATGTAGAAGGAGTTAAAATCCAGTTCCCTGCTAGCTCAGCAAGAAGGGGTCATGCAGAGCCTCTGAAAGGCAACTCAAAGCAGCTGGACAGACACAGCAGGAGGTGTTAGGCCTGACCCAGTCTGAGCAGCCAGCACATGCCTACACACCTCAAGTGACAAAAACCTGAGACAAATCCCATAGAAATGTGTCTCCCATCAACTCCAAAAACCTGGCAAAACAGTGCAGGTTACTTGTTATCAGAGCTGAGGAGAGAAGCTAACAAGGGGCTGTACATGACTCTGTTGCCCCAACCTGAGTTTTTGGGCAAGGTGTACAGTTAAGAGCTTGTCCTTTGAAGAGGAGAAATGCTGACTACCTTCCACCATCCACCTCTCACAGCTTCCAGTTCCTGTGTGCATCATCCACAGACTTCAGCCCAGCCACACTGAGGGGACACACACACACACAGAGGCCAGTTGAGAGGTGACTTTCAGCATACCACTTCCAAAGGTCTCCTGGTAAACTAAAGAGGCCCTGTTCAACCAGCCACTCAGGAACCCCACATTACATTCTCTTAGCACAAAAATTCAGAACAAATTTCAGCAAAAGTGCTTTTTGATTAAACTATCCAGTTTTATTTGCTCTCCCCCCCCACTTCCCCTGCAAATCATACTGGAAATGCTCCAAGCAGCAACCTTCGTTGTGTCTGTGCATGTGAAACTTCCAAGTACATGCTAATTCAGTTTAATTATGGATTTACTTCACTGGCTGCATCACTAATGCCAGAAACAGCCAGTATTTGCTGCCAAGGAAATGAGAAAAAAGGAAAGCAAGGTTTTCTGTGCTCGTGTCCCTTTCAAGCCCCATCCTTGCATCCTCATCCTTTCAAAACTTGGTGTGCAGGAACACCACAAAGATAACCTGCTCTTTATTTGTACAATATATTAGATAATCTCCTTCTAATCGAGAACTAATTAAAGGAAGTGAATGCTTGGTTGGAAACAGGGATTAAAACATGGATAATTATCATAAACGCTACATTTGTTGTTCCAGCCTGCTCTGTTCTCCTCCCCTCTCCCTTTCCCCCCAATCCCTCTCCCAGGCTCCTCCTGATAATATTCAGACTGTCTCAGAGGGGGTTTGCTTTCACAATCAATTATTTTCTTTTTTGTCTCCCTGGGTAATGTTTCGTTTGTTTGAAAACATTAACGAGAAGTATTTTCTTTTCCTTGTAAATTCATTTAGACGACAGTGACAGAAGGTGGGGAGGTGGCAGCTGTAGGAAAAAAAAAAGGAAACAGGAACATTAAACCAAAGCTTATAAATTATTTCATCTTCTCCAGACGATCCAGATCTATTACTGCTCTGTGAGCAACAGGACTTTTTTCTTTTTTTTTCTTCCCAAGAGTTTCTCACAGGCACGAGACATTGATGTATATGGGAGGCTGATGAGAGAGTCTCAGCACAGCTTTTTTCTGTCTGCTCACCTGCCAGAGCTGCTGCTCCCCTAGCAAGGACCATTCCCACTGAGGTCTCGTCAGACAGAGTATCTAGGTTACAGCCAGAAAGGAAAGATTTTGTTTAACTAGTCCTGTTTGGCTAAAGCACATTTTTAAGCCTGTGTCTGCACAGGCAGAGCCTATTGCTTTGCTGTAGCGTCCACACAAGACCACTTCTTGCTCAGGCAAAGATTCTGAGGAGCAGGAGGTGTCTCAGATCAAGCCACACCACCTTCAAGTGACGATTTTTAGCCACTTGCATTGGCTGATGTGAGGGTCCATTCCCACGGTGATGTCCTGCAAGCCCAGGGCTGATGACCCAGCAGAAGGGAAGGATGGATGCCATGGGATGCAGAGCAGCTCTTCTTTCCCTGGATCAGATGTTAACCATGAGAACATAAATAACTACTTTTAAAAGCTCCCCAGCAGCATAAAAGGTGAAAATGAGAGCAGGTCCCTCAATAGCTGGATACCAGAACGAGACAGGGATGTTGGAACCACAGCCAAGATCAAAATGTGCTGGACAGTTTTTGTGTCTAGATTGTTTATTGCTTAATCCTTAACGAAAGTGCTAAAAGCACAGAAGTGACAGGCAGATTTTACTTTTCTTTACTTCTAAGGAGGAGAAAGGCTCTTCCTGCCTAACCTGTACCTGGCATGTCATAGTCCAACCTGATGGCATATCACCCCTCAGTCAATCCCACAAAATTTAATGGAAATTTAATTTAATGGGACAACCCCCAGCTAGGAAAACACACGGTCCTTAGTTACAGAAACACTGTCAGTTAGCTTAAGTGATTTTGCTTTGGGTAGTCTTTCCACCAATCCTGGGAAGAAGCAATGCTCCAAGGGGCTGGGTGTGCACCTGAAAGGGCACAGACAGGTTTCCTGTTCAAGGCCAGCATCTCTCACACCACCACTGCCACCAGGGATTGTCCCACTAAATGGGGACAGCAAAACAGCCCCTTAAAAAAGAGTACAAGTTTTGATGCCTATCTACTACACGGCTTTGGAAAAACACCTCTGACTTAAAGCCAGGCTCAGCTTTAGCACAATTCAGACCAGACCCAGGACAGATTTTCCCCCATGGATCAGGGAACTCCCAAGTTCCATCCAGCCCAGAGGGAAGTGCTGTGTACAAACGTGCAAGGCGTTAGCAGTTTGTTAGTTCTGAAAAATTGGAACTACTCCATTTCAAAGAGATACGTGAAGCATAAGCATCTGAGTTCATCTATCTTTCTCATCATCCCTCCTGCCTCGAAGTAAGGTCTTGCTCTCTAAGAATCTAGACAAGAAAAACACTCCAAAAAACGAAAAGCAACCTGGCTGGTGATATATAAAAGATGACATCTCCAGAAATCCCATACTTCAAAGGGGTAGCTTTCAGTTCATGACTATCCACTACCTCCAGCCCTCAAGGCTAGTGTCATAATTTTACAGCCATGGGAATCATTTGATCTCTCCAAATGGCAGCCCAGTGGTCTGGCACACTTCTGGATGTCAAAAAAGCCTGCACTGCCACCAGCAATATTCTGCAGGGGTTGGTTTCTGAAAGGACAGATTGAGGTGAAACAATTGAAAGTGTCAGTGGCAGGAGGAGGAGGGAGGGAAAAAGGGTATTCTGAAGGACAGTCGCAGGCTGAGGGACTTTGTGGCCTGGTTTGTGCAGAGTTGATGGCACAGGGGGACGTCAGAGGCTCCCGGGTGTGCCGGCCATTCCAGTGTGGTGAATTCACATTCCAAGGCCTTTCCCCATCTCACGCAACATCCTGTGGCTCATGTTTATAGGATTAGGGAAAGCATATGGGACTGGTCACAGGAACTCAAGTCTTCTCGGTGTCATCCCAGCAGCACAGGGAAACCTCTGTCCTCCTCACCCTCCAGAATATGCTGCAGGTCCCAGCCCTTCCTCGCAACATCCGGGGAGTAGGTGAAGGCAAGGGGAGACAAGAAGCTGCCAAGATAAGTAATTGGCTGCCTGGTGGTGAGAACTCTTAATCAGAGGCTTTTCAGCAATGAAATGTTTATATGGAGTTAATGTATTTATTTTGATGCACACACACTGTAATAAATGGGCACCCTTCCTATGCTCTGGCAATTAAAGAAGTGTATTACAAACAAACACAACCACCAGCTCCTCCCACGGATGGGCTCCCACAGTCCCTTTCCACCATGGCCCAGAGCATCCCTGAGAGATGGGATGGTCCCAGCTTTCCCAGGGCAATGACATGGATGACCACGCTGCTGGAGCAGGGTCCCTTAGTCCAAGTGGGTGAGAAACTTTCCCCCATCCAGCCTGGAAAACAATAAATTGAGCCTGGTTTTCATATTGCAGACTGGGGAAAATAGCTCCTTCTAAGCAGGGCACTGGATTGTGCACTGGCTGCAGTTTCTGAACAGATTGGAGATGCTGTGCTGCCACAGTTTAATAGAGTCAGTGTTTATTCCTGTGTGGGAGAAACACTCCATTATCTGGCTTATTAATTGTTAGTTAAGTAATGGGAAGGTGCCCAGAGCAGGAGATGAGCCCTCATCACTTGTTATTAGCTCAGAAACCAGCAGAAATAAAATAACTGGAGATAAATTATCCCAAGTGCTGCCCCAAGTACCGCAAACTGACAGATCTGCTCAGCGGGGAATTTGCAGAGAGCTCTTGGAGGGAAGCAGGAAAGAGATGGCAACAGTCAGTCCAATTGGATATTTCTTTTTTTAATGAAAAGATATCATCATCTTCGATTCTGAACACCACTGTTCATGGCTGGGATCACATGGATATTCATGGCTGAGAAAGCATCCCTGCTCCTACAGGAAAACTCAATTTATTAGTCTATCACTGACAGAGAGACAGGTTTTGCATTGGTAGCTTAATGCTGCACAAGAGGGGTCGTTTTTTATTAAAAAAGCAACATGCAGCTGCAAACATTCTGGCCTGGTCACTGCAGGGCTGTGATAACCTCAAAAAACACAGGCAACCCCATTATCAGCAGTGGAGTCTGGAGCAGGGATGAGAGTCTCTACAAAATGAGATTAACAAGGACAAGCAGCCAAGAAACTATCAATGAAAAGATACAAGACTCTGCCTTGAACCGCAGACAGGTGAAAACACCCAAGTTTGTCCAACATTGTAATAGCTCCCACATCTAAACAAGTAAAATTCAACAGCATCCACATTCGCTTCTGCCAAATCCATCCTCCAGTGGTGGCCACAGTGTCATAATTTGCTGGTCCCCATGCAGGGTATCAGCAGAAGTTACCATTGATTTATCAGATCCACAGTTCCAGAAGAAAGCAGAATGCTGCAATCCACAGCATGAAAAAATTTAGCTAAACTAATGCATTTTGTGATGTAATTTAGGAGAGGCAGAGTTAAAATAAAAAGGAAAAAGAGAGCTGCTCTTCCTTGCAGCCATTTGCCTAGAAAACATCCCAGAAACTTTTCTACAGCACATGTAGTATTTTTACTGCAGTTCTGTAGGAAGATACAGGGGAAAAGGACAGGCCAGGAACCTGAGCCAGCATCAGCAGCCCATTAACAAATCCTAGGAAAGCAGCTACAGCCAAAGCTTGGGTCTAACCTTGCACTTGGAGCTGAAATTGAACCAAGGCTGTCACCTGATTTAGGAGAGCACAGAAGCACCTGAGGCATCTCTCCACACTCTGCTCCTCAAGGAGGCAGACCCTAGCACCAAAACAGACATTTATGGATACTCCAGACTGAGGGTCCAGCCCCAAGTTACTTCTTCCCTAGTACTTTACAGCAGTTAAAAAATTAATCACAGAAACACAGAAGGGTTTGGATTGTAAAGGACCTTAAAGCCCATCTCATTCACTCCCTGCCATGGGCAGGGACACCTTCCACTAGAACAGGTTGCTCCAAGCCCTGTCCAACTTGGCATTTCAAGCTTTATTCATGTACTTCACAGGATCACCAAACACCACTGCCCGTAAAACAGTAAACTGGTCTCATTTGAGTCTCCATCTGTGGAGTTTTCCCCCCAGCTGTCCCCACAGCAGACATTTAGCACCCCAAAGTCACCCCCACAGCCCAGAAAAAGCCCTGCTCATGTCACAAAGTCCTTTCTTTAAAGAAGTTTTACAAGAGCTATGCCACTTTGGAGCCTTATCTCTTCAGATAAGCATCTCTTACTCCATGTTTCATTTAATCCCTTCTAGAAATACAGCAGTAAACACTGTTTCATCTGCATCCTACAACAGAGCACCCCAGATCCAAGCTCATTCCCAAAAGTATTTGTTTGTGAGAGAAAAGACTGCCAGCTCCTAGCCCTAGAGAACTCCAAAAACATTGCATCTGGCTCAGCCTCTTCACTTGCTTGTGTCTCTCAAGTCAAAACAGAAGAATTCCTTAAGAGCAGCAGCCCCTCTGAGAAACTAATTACCTCAAATCTGCTCCCACATCCAGACTCCACATGTTTCCTACCTGCTATCCCAAGTTTTGAAGTTTCCCCAAACTTCAGCTTCCACAATAAAGCAGAAAACTTCAGGAGTGCCTCACTCCAGCTTTTATAAGCTCTTGCAGCCACAAAACTGTTCACAGGTGGGCTAAGCAAGGCAGCCCAATCAGGCCTCCCTAACAAGATCCTTTCATTTGAGTGGATCCAGGTGTACCTTTCCATTGCTGAAGGTGCTTCCTTTGCTGCATCTTCCCAGAGAGGGTACTCCACCTCTAAATTGCTTATCACTTGAAGAATGCTTTGCAAATGCTGTCTTTTCCTGCCCCTGTCTTAGAACTTTGAGGGTCTCTAACTCATTTCAAAGTGCTGGAGTTTGAAAAGGGGCTCTCTGTTCATGGGGGCAACCTAGTAACACAGAGGTAAATGAGCTTCAGCTGAGATGAAAGGAGACAGACAAGGCAGAGAGAAGCTTTCCTCATGCTATCTTTGCATACTGATGATCTGGGTTGTTACTGCATCATAGGGCTCTTTTCTGGGATAAATTGTGAGGCAGTTTATATATGAAAATACAGCACCTGCCATCAATATGAACGTTGTGTAAGAAGGGCTTTTGATGAGAGCGTGGAGGGATAGGATTTAAGATAAATATTAGGAAAAATTCCTCCCATGAGGGTGGTGAGGCCCTAGCGTATCTTGCCCAGAGAAGCTGTGGCTGCCCCGTCCCTGGAAGTGCCCAAGGCCAGGCTGGACAGGGCTTGCAGCAACCTGGGATAGAGGAAGGTGTCCCTGCCCATGGACGGGGTTTGGAACAAGATGACCTTTTAAGGTGCCTTCTAACCCAATCCATTCTGGGATTCTATGATTTTTTTCCTGGATATAGGCTGCTCATGAATGCTCTGATCTCAGATGGGAACATCTCCCTGGATGCACATTCACACCTTGCCTGTGGAAAGTGATCCCATGTCTCTGACTTCTCCCTTCCCAGCCTCACTGTCTCAGCCTCTGAACTTCAGACTATTTGTGCTTAATAAAAAGGTTTTGTCATCGTTCACAGACATTTAGTGCTATTCCTGCAGGTTCAGCTGTGTCCCTCTGTAATTCCATCCCTTTGCAAGTCTCTTCTCCACTGTGCTGGGGATGAGAAGAGCTGCACTGCAGTGAGTTTGTGCTAAAACTTTTGCAAGGATGTAGCTTAATTGGCTGACAGGTAGAGCTGGAGAGGACTAAAGACACTGGAAGGACTTTAGCATTGGAGGTAGAGAGGGATGGATGCCAGGAAAAATGCTCCATGTCAAAAGGAGCTGTCCCCAGCTCTTCCTCTCACTGCTCCAGAGTTGGTTTTGTCTTGAAGGAAACTCTCACGTACACTGTGATTTTTGTGAGAGGCAGGGACCAGAAAGGTAGGCAGGAGTGAAAATCAATCAAGATTTGTCAAATACATGGGAGAACTCATTTTTATGAGATAAGTGCCTTCAGAGGAAGCGTTGGTAGACACCTACCACATGTTCAGCCAGCTTAGTGGCAAAGTATGCACCATTAATCACTGTCACTCCAAGGGGCCAGCTTCCCACTGAACCATCTCCCAGGTTTCTCCCTCTTTCAGCCATCCTCTTCCCTGCCAGGAAGATGAGTTGCATTCACAGACCTGTGAGCCCACAATTCAGGCTGATGCTCTTGGCAGCTGCCATACCAACCCCTCATTTATTTGGTGCTGAGCTGCCCACAGTGCTTCAGTTACACTGAATGGATGCTCATTTTACTCAGGATAATCAGCAGTGTGGGCCAAAACAGTGTTAGAGGAGCTGCTGCCTCTGAGCAGATGAAGTCCATGTGCTGCTGTCCTGCTGCAGTGGGACCTTGACCTTGGCAGTAGCCAGGAAGGGGTAAAGTGGGTGGCTTGGCAAACACCCTCTGCTCAGGAAAAGCAGCAGCAGCCAGGGAAGATGGTTTGATGGCTTGATGGTTTGACTGGTTGGGCTGAGTGCTGAGCACTGAGGAGCTCAGAGAAAAGACTGGCTTGAGAGCAGGAGCAGACCGTGGGAACCCCACAGCAGCACTGGAACAGAAAAGCCTTCAAGGACCTGAGTTGTCTCAAAAAGGGAGTAAGCGATGTGCTTTCCAGACATTGTCTCCAGCTCCTCCACCTGCCTCCTGCTCCCCAGTTTATTACTGTAGACCATCATAAGCTGCTGTGAGGCTTTGTGGTCTTACACTCACCCATCCTGAAGATGAGTGAGGGGACTTCACCATAGCAAGGTGAGGGGACAGCCCTGTCCTAAGGTATATTTACACTGGACTCCTCTTTTTCCATGTGTCAACCTGTTTTCAGGCTGAGATTCTTTTTTATTGTCATACTGAAGATCTTATTCCCACATTTTAATAGCCTGAATTAAGGGTCTCCGCTCTTATTTTCAAGGTATGGCCCCGGGCAGTCACATTGATAACACCTGCTGGATTAAATATTGCACCTGGGGAGTGGGGAAAACTGGTTTGTGGCAAGAGCTATGAAGAGCCTGTGGATTGCATTGTTACGAGGAGAAGGAGAGAAAGAGATTGCTTGGAAAGCATAAAAAGATCCTATTTTCAGGTTTTAAACCAGTTACCATCTTTAGGGATTAGCTTCATGGAGGGAGCAAATCACCCTAAGCCCTCCTGCTACAGCGCTCTGCTCTGCACCCCTGAGCTGTCACCGGGGCCATGGCACAGGATTAGGGAGACAGGATCCATCGAGGCCTGTCCCTTGCAGCAATCCCAAAGCCTCCTGGCCTGGCAGGATTACATCCCTCACTTGATTTTAACAGAACCACAAAGAGAGACTGGCAGCAAAGACCATAAACCCACTTCCACTGCCCCGGTCACTGGAAAAGTTGTTGAGTCAAGAGGTGCAGCTCTTGCTGATTAAGGCTCAATTTCCCAGCACGGCATTTCCCAAGCAGAGCTTGCTGGGGTTTATTTCCTGCTTCCCCTCTCACTCTGTCGTGGGTTGACCCTAAATTTGATGGACAGATCTCTCAACCAGTCACGCTTCTCAAAATTTACATATTTAAGCCAGTGGAGACACAGGAAGTGTCCCTTTTTCTTTCTGCTTGAACCTCCTGGCGGGGAGAGTGGGGGGGGAGAATTTGGCTGGGGCTCTTCAGAGCAGCCCCGGGCCTCCCCTCCCCTGGCCCCGGCGGGCATGGGCCCCGGCTCTGGGAGAGTCGCCTCGGAGCCGTGGGCAGCAGCTGTTGCTGCAGAGCCNGCGAGCTTTTCTCCATCGCAAAGCCCGAGAAAAAGAGGATTCTTCCTCATCATGGCATCCTCGGGGTCGGACAGAAGGAGAAAGTGAGTGAAGCTGAAAGATGGCAAAGGAGAAGAGAGACGTGCTTTTAGCGCTCAGCTTAAACCTGCTTTTTACAGACCGTGGTAAAGACTGTAATATCAAACTGTTTTCTCCCTCTTTAATCCATTTAAAAATAAGGGGGGGATGAGAATTCAGTGTGCAGCCTGCGAGAGAAATAAAGGCTGTTAGCTGGTCCAGTTTGGGAAAAACCACGCAACGTAAAAGAGACCTCTATTTCCTCAAATTAACAGAGAGAGACGTTTAAGAATTGTGAATGCTGACCAAAATCCCATGTTTTGTTATTATTTGTGCTGGAGGAAGTAGGAGGGGGTGTTGGAGGAAAAAGGGGGTTTTGTCTTAATCTCTTATTTCATTTTACTCTTAACTCTGTTAGTAACAAACTTTCTTTCATATTCTTCAAGTTTGAGCCTGCTTTGCCTTTCTTCAAAACTCCTATCTCACAGAAAGTAAGAAATGCGAACTAGACCACTACATTTAATTGGTGTTTCTGCCCAGTTAACGAACCAAACCCGCTACACATCCCTTCATACACATTCCCTACTGCTGGAGAGCTTTCTGCTAGAAGGCTGGAATAGCAGCAGTCCTTCCCCATGCCATCTTCTCTCCAGGTGCCTGGAGATGGTACCACAATTTTGGGAATACCTTTATTTTCCATGTAACATCACCACTGACTTCCCTGTGTGTATGATAGTCCTGCACCCAACCCAAGGGGCATCTGCCCAGGCTGGGGGTATATGAGTGGCTTGAGACTCTGTTGCAAGTTGTATTTTGGAAAAGGGGATCCCCACCAGACACAGAAGGCCCAAGGGGTCTCTGGATCTCTTCTAGAGAAGGGAGAGATTCAGCTTCCAATCCACCGATCCCTGTGGCAGGGACTGCTGGTGGCATGCACCACAAATGAGGAAAATTGGGGTGAGATCCTCTAGACCAGGAAAAGGAAAACAACAGAGAACAAGAGAAATAAGGCCAAGCAAAAACCCTGCTCCATCTCCACCTCAGCCTTTCAGGGTTAATTTATTAAGGAATCTGCAGAGTCACAGAATCCGAGCTTTTTAGGTTATAAAGGGCCATGTTCCCATGCCAGGGATGGCACCAAATCCAGCTCTCCAGGAACTCCAGAGCAAGGAGAGTCCAAAATTAATTCAACAGCTTGTAGCAGTAAAGGAAATCAAGGACCTGGAGCTTAATTTTATGGAGCTGCTGTCAGCAGACAAATGAAAGCTCGTGGCATGACTCCATGCAGGTCCAGGGCACCAAAAAACCCCACAGATGATGGATTCTGAAGTTATTGAACCAGGAGAGAAGGAAAGAGGAGGGAAATTAATAAAAATCGGGCTGCCAATGCCCTAGACTGCTCTTCTTTCATACTAAAAAGCACTATGATTCTGAAAATTGAGTGGCGATAATCAGCATTAAACAAGCCAAGGTTTTTAACTTGAGTTTATCTTTCCTTCTCAATTCCTACATCGGAGAAAGCAAAAAGCTTTTGAATGCTATATATACAAACATTTCTTATAGCTTCTTGTTTTCCCTTTTGCTTAGCACTGAATAAAGGTTTGACTCCTATATCAAACACTCCAGAGTCCAGCCAGTGAATCCCCAGCCAAGATTGTCTCATGGCTTATGGACTATGGAAGAAATGGACTGTGGTAGAAATCACAAAAACCCACTTATTTCTGGGCGCAGGAGTTTCAAGGGATGGGCTGGAGGTTGTGATGTCTTCTGGCTCTCTCTGGCTCCAAAAAGGCATGAGCCAGGGTGAGCTGAAGTCTTGTTATCATCCATCGGCACAGGAGCACTTCGCAAAGGGTAGTCAGAGGGATGTTGTTACTACCTCCCAGCCTGGGTTACTTCCTTCCATCAGAATTTGGAGACCCCCGACCAGAGCTGGCAAAAGGGAGGGTGAGAACACTCCCTAATCTGGTAAAGTCAAACCACATTGTTAAACCTCAGCTGCTTCTCCCCAGGCCTTCTGCTCAGAAACCAGGGATTTACCCTGAACAAATGTCGTGGGTTGAACCTGAGTTGATGGACAGATCTTTCAACCAGTAGCACTTATCGAAATTTACAATTTCTCCTGTGGAGACACAGGAAGTTCCCTTTCAGTTTGAGCCTTCCTGCAGGGAGTGGGGGGAATATTGGTACCGGGCTCCATTCTTCAGAGCGGCCCTGGGCCTCCCCTCCCTCAGCGCCAGGGCACAGGCCCCAGGTGCCTGCAGGAGAACCCCTGAGAGCCGCGGGCAGCTGAGGAACAGCCACAATGGCTGCAGAGCTGAGACCTCCCAGAGTGGCTGCTGAGGAACCCCCCCAGCCCCCACATGGCCCGTGAAGATCCAGCGGGAGCTGATGGAACTTTCTGCAACCAACCCAGCCTATACTGAACTGTAAAACAACATCAAGTAACGAGCAGCATAAAGGGAGTGAGGCTTTCTCCATCGTAAAGCCCGAACAACGAAGACTGTTTGTCATCATGGCATCTTCAGGGTCAGAGAGAAAGAGAAAGTGAGTGAAGCTGAAGGTGGCGGCGGGGAAAAGAGGGCGGAGTCGCGCCTTTCG
>VZRV01010566.1:2536804-2579535 GCA_013398115.1 Falcunculus frontatus
GTGAGGGAAGCCAGTGGAATTCTTTCGGAGGTTTGTGTTCAAAACACAGATAACTCACTCACTCTTCTCCCCAGCTCACGGCTCTGCAGCAGGGAAGAGAGTTACATTCCTTTTGCTTTTTAGCTAGCTTCTTGTTCGTTAGCTAAAGCAAGGAGCTTCCTGGGACTTCAGCTTCTTCTTCTTCTCTTCTGGACTGTTCAGCAAGACCAGAACATCACCAGGAGGCCCCACACTGTGGCCCGGAGGGGCCCAAGCCACACCCCAGCTCTGGAGGGACCACAGCCACATCCACAGAAAGGACTTTGAAATCTTCCCAGGTCTTCTCCACAGCGAGAGGTTTTATTATTTAACATTATTCATTCTTTTTTTCCATGCCTGCGTACACTTTGCTTGTTAAATAAATAGGTTTTTTTCATTTTCCTCCAAGGAATTTCTTTCCAAACCTGATGGGGGAGGGGCTGTTGAAATCTGCCTTCTAACAGAGGGACATTAATTTTGGACGGTTTTCCTCCAAATTTGTCTCAAACCAAGACAGAATGCCAAGAAACAGTGACATGGGTTGGGCAGCTGGTTTTGGGCGGCCCCACTGAGACAAAAGGATGAAGACTGATGCTGCAGTTTTGAGACAACTCCTGGGTCTCTTCAGCCAGTTCTGCTCTTCCCAATTCAAGGTGCTGGGAGAGGAAGTTTAGGACTAAACTGTAGATGCTTTAGTACTGCTCATGCAAGGAGCCACTCAGGTCCTTCAGCTGTGCCAGACCATGATTTCACAGTTCCTTTTCAGCTTTTTTCCTACCCCGTCCCAAGAAGAACACGATGTCACCTCTGATCACATCAAAAGGAGTTGAAAGCCATCTTTAAAGTACACCTCAGAGAGAGGGAGGCACAGCCTGAACCCCATCTTCACATGTCCTGTGCTCTAAAACAGGGAACAGAGCCAGTGGGATTATTTACAGTGAGTATTTTGGTGGCTGCTTTCCCCCTTCTCCACCTTCCTTTTATTAAAGAGCACAAAACAAAACATGCATACAAACAAGTCAATGGGATGAAACATTTATTGTCTGTGCAAGGAGTGTTAAATGAACTCATTTCAGCTTCTCAATTAATATCAGGATGTCCTCAGCCACTACCAGGGTTTTTTTCCCTTTGGTGAGTAGGTAATGACATTAATACCACCATGTGATCCTTCTCTTCCCTTATTGAGTCACCTTCCCCTTCCAAGCAGGAGTTTCTTTTAAGGTTCATCACTTGAAATTGTTTGAATGCAGCGAGAAAAATAATAAAAAGAACATTTCCTAACATTGGCAGGAGCGTTTCAGGCATGAGCACTTTGAATATTTATTCGCCCTTTGTGGGAACAATCTCAGCAAGGAAAAGTCAGTGTGAATAAAAGGAATTGCAAATACCAGTGAAGGAGCTCCATAGTTTTCATTCATGAGAATATTTGCACAGGTTCCTGGGAGAATTATCAGCCAAGGTAATACAAAATCTCTTGTAGCATCAACTCTTCAGATACTCTGTAATCCTGCTTGTCCAACAGAAAACATCTTTTCCTGAGAGCTGAGGGCCTAAGCTGGTATGTCGGGAGGTTTTTGCTCCTGGCTTGGGAAGACTAGAGAAGGATTGGGAAAGTTTGGAGAACTGTCTTTGCCCCATTTCTGTGTCATAGTGCCTCATATTCCCTCTGCCTCTCCTCTTCCATCCACTCTCTCTCCCTCAAGCTGAAATGGAAGAAATAAGCTCAGCTTCCTTCAGAAGTCCAAAACAAAACAAAACAAAAAAAAAAAGGGGGGGTGGGCGAAGATATGGCCGAGCAGCCAGAACTGTTGGAGCCATGGAAAAGTGGGGGACTCAGGGAAAAGCCAGTCGAGGAGCAATTCATGGCAGAACTTTATACCACAGATCTGGAATAGAAAAAATTCCATGTGGGATCAAAATGAGGACGAAACACTGAGGAGCAGAGCCAAAACATCCTTCTGCCTGGGGAAGGGGAAGCAAGATAGCAGCATCCACTGCATTTTTGGGGGTCAGCAATAAAAGCACCTGTGTCTATTTAGTCATAATTAGCCTTTCTGGGCAAAAAATCCTGTGGAATTTCATTCTTGCCACAGGATTTTATAGGGTGGTTCAGAAACTTACCAAAAGGATATTATCTTGCCCAAGTTTTTAGAGCATTTCCCTAGAACCCTGTTGGTTTAAGCCCTGTTCAATTCAATAACTTCCCTAAGGGAGTGCTTTAAGTGTCAGGCTTGATTCAGTTATATAAAGGGATAAGGGAATAATCGTTAGACAGCGCACAGGGGTGGGAGAAGGGGTTTTGTGTGGCACCAGACTTATTTAAGAACAGTCTGAATTTATAGATGAGGCTGATGAGAAAGTTGGAAGCAACTTAACGTAAGTGTAAAGGACAAAAGCCAGGCAGTGTTTTTAGACAGGGCTGGGATACCACAGAGACATGAGGATGATTTTGGATTAGTATTTTAAGTGTTTTTAGCTGTTTGCCTTGGTTTCATCAAGATGATGTCCCGTGTACTGTTCCTGCTATTCATAATCTAAGCTATGGGCATTGTGGCCCATATACCAGCCTGTGTTTCTTGCTTTGCAATTAACACATCCTGCAATAATAAGCAATCCAAAACACTGAAGGCTTTAATATCTCTTCTTACTTCTAATACAGAATATTTGACTTCTAAAATACTTCATTGCACCTTAAATTATTATGACAGTGTGTACCATGACTAATCCTTCTGAGTGCTGAGTACAAGCACAGACTGGAAACCCAAATCAGCACCTCTCTTTCCAAGTACTCACTTCATCCTCTCCAGAAAGACGGGGGAAAGGGGGAGGGGGGGGTAAACATGGCCTTCAGGAGACAGGGAATGTGAAAAAGGATGAATGTCTCCATCTGAGACCTGCTCTGATCAGGAGGCATCCATAGTTTGAAGAGGAGGAAGGGTGTGAGGTTGGCTTTACAATGTTGAGCTGCAGAGGAGAGGCCATTCCCAGCTACTGGGTTTGCAGGGGCACACGTGAAGTTAATGATGCTCTGATAGCTTTTCACTTCAAATATCAAAAAACCCCAACACAATCAGGCAGGTCCAACTCCATTTCCTTCACTGACAGAACCAAATAACATGGATTTTCCAGACAGAGGCTAGAAGACTGAAGCTTTCTGCTGCTAACCAAGGATATTCATCAGCATTTCTGCTTCATAAACAGGTCACCTGCAACTTCCTCAGCCATACCTGAGACCCTTCAGGAGGAGGCACCTCATGACCTCAGCCTAATCCATCCCTGTTACTGGGATCCTTCGGGCTGTGCTCACACACTCTGTGGTGCTTTCCCAAATCTGTATCTGATGATGTTCAAGACATCGTTGAGCAACACCACCACCACCAGCTCCTATTTTTCTAGAAGAAAGGACAGCTCCAGGAACTCTTCCCAACCACCCAAATGCCTCATTTATCTCCAGATGTACTCAGCAGCTCTCAGCTTGGTGGAGATTTCCTGGTCCATCATTCCACACCCTTTTTATGGCTTCTTTGGGTTCATCCCTGGCCTGAGTGTGAAACGCTCCATTTGTTTTGGCAAGAACGTCCCTGAGATTTATACCTGTAATTATCCGGGTAACCTTTCCAACAGGGAATTTTAAAATGATCAATGCTAAAGCAAACTACACATTAAGTGTGATTAATAAGACACCAAATGACTGCGAGGCTGCACCTCCCTGCTTGTTAAGCGTGTCAGCTGGAGCATCCCTGACTGATCCCACCACTGTGAGACACTGTGGGACACCCAAAAGTGGCCATTCCCATTGGGTATATCCTCTCTTCCCAGGCAATGCCCATGGGAGGGTTAGGGTGTGAACAGTCACAGAGAGTGACATCCATCCCCACAAGTTTCATGGAGGATTGAGACTTCTTCTTGGGTCCTTGCTCATATCGTCTCCTCCCCCTTCTGCTCTCTGTCCTTCCTGGTGGGAGTCGTGTGGGAACTGCACTGCCAGAAGGATGCTGAAGAGGTGACATCAGGATCTTAAGTGACAGGAGACAGACGAGCACAAGCCCAGCTGGGAGGGAGGTTAAACAAGGTGCCGCTCCCTCAGCACGAGGTTCTCTCTCTGGAATTGCCTTGCCATCCCCAGGGCCCCTAATGGAGCTCTCTCCTCGCTCCCTGAGCAGGCTCCAGCCCCACCTGCCATCAGAGCATCCACTATCCATATAACTGGGGAAAACAGCACCTGTCAGGATATCCATCATGTCCCAGGGAGGCATGGGGTCCCCTTCTTCCATCAGAAAGGGTTGCAGGAGCTTTAAGAGGGAGCTTTTCCAAGGAATCCAGCTTCACGGTGTGCTTGGCAGGTTGCACAGCGCTATCCGTTACAGCCTGCATGAAGCTGAGGTTTTCCAAAGCTTGCGTTTTACTGCTGGGTTGCCCAAAGACAGTAAAAATCAGTCACAGTCAAGCCTGCATTGACCTTCAGTCAGCAGCTCCAGCACACCGGAATTGCAGGAGAAACACTGATCACTGCTTCCCTATTCTCTGGGCAAAGTTATTGCATATAAACTGTGTATCGATTAGAGGCAGAAATTGTAAAGAAGTCTTTCTGGGGAAAATGGAGGGTGGGAGGAAATTCAGGGGCTGACAAAAGAGCTACTTTAATTAGGAAGGGAAGCAAAGCAGTGGGAAGAAAAAACAAACAACCTCCCCTCAAGAGCCTTCCACTCCAGATCTGAAAATCCAAGCAGGAATTGTCTCTCTTATAGAAAAGAAACGGGATTTTAGAGCTGGGAAATGGAAGCAAGAAAAAGAGTTGGCTTTTCCCCTCCGCCCAGCACTGATAAGGATGGGGAAAAGAGCAGCTGCACTTTCTGCCACTCCTGGATTTCACGTGCGGAGCAAGGAAAGCGATGGATCACCTAACGAGCGTGTAACAGCCATGCTTAACTCTGACTTCTAGCGCCAAGTGCTTCAGGGTAATTACACATCTTGGACTTAGTAGCTGTAAATATTAGGTTCTGTAACCTGCAGAATGTGTCATTAGAGCATGGGCAACCTTGAGTGGTCAATCAGAGAAATTTCTTGTTTATCCTCTAACTTTTCCTGCCTCAGCATTAGGTGATGTGCTGCTTCTGCTGCTGGGAAGCCTCACCATTCTCCCAGTATCCCTGCAGCCACCACAGGCTGTAGCTCCTGACCTGGGACATGTATGGCCTGCAGCTGATTAAAGGCTACAGGAGCCTTTAAAAAATTTGGCTCTCCCTCCCACAGCCAAAATGTGGTGTTCATAGTCTCAGCACTCCTTTGGATAAGCACCATTACACCAGGAGTGGCTGGATCAGCTGCAGGCTTCCAGCTCCTGCCTCCCATCCTTTTGCTGCTGGGCATTGCCGGGACTCTGCCTTCAGCAGGAAAGCTTCTGAATCACACAGCTACCAGCAAGCAGAAAATAGAGGATTTAATGTCAGTTTGGACCTACATAAAAACCCTGCCAGCTCATCACAGATGGGACTGGTCAGAGCCAGAGCAGGTTCCTGAGAACATCACAGTGTACAGAAATGAACTAGTTTAGGACTCTCCTACCTTCCAGACAGGTTTCTCCCCACCCCAAATTCTGCGTGAGTCACTCCTCCTTTCACCTGGACTAATCTCCTGGTTGTATTTCTCTTCGGCCTCCCCTGATTTTTGGGACACAGACTGGTCCCCCACCTCCAGGTGTTTGCTCCAGTCCATCCCTGCATGCAGCAGGTGTCTCACAGGCCAGATCCTACTTTTGCCCCCAAAAGTAAATAGAACCTCTCAGTTAATGTCTGTCTCTCCTTCCAGATGAAAGCAAGCTGGCAGATTGGCCAGAACTGTGGGAAAGCCTGGGATTCCCACACTTTGGACAATTAGCTTCTGGGTACAACATTTCCCAGGGCAGCTTAGCTTTGTTAGCTCAGCCTTTTTTCCCAAAATCCCTTTATTTTCACCCCAGTGCACGAAAGGGAAAGGCCAGTCTGCCCATCCATCCCTGCACAGAGGCCTCTCAGACCCAGGTTTTCCTAAAACCCAGGAGGTTGTAGCAAAGGATAAAGCCCAAGAAGAAAGACAGCTCCAGATAATTTGTCTCCAGTGTGATGCTTCCAAAGTAGGTGTCACCAATAAGCACAAATCAGACAGTGCCACCAAGCCCAGACTGACCTGAATAAGCTGCACCTGCTGTGCCCAGGTTCTGCCTGACCCATCCATGAGTGGTTTTTCTTTTTCCACAACATAGGTCTTTATAAAAGCTTTGCGATCCATCTTTATGTGATGTAAAGATTTTACTTCCTTTTGGTTTCTGCTTACTGTTTTGGCCAAATAAAAAAACATCCATGTGCAAGAGGAAAAAAAAATCAAAACCAAAAGAGTGTGTGGGATATCATGGATTGAAATGTACCCTTCCTTCCATCCAGATTCAAGGAGGTATGCAATATTAGGATACCTCATTATCCCACTTGAATTAGCAGTGAGCCAGGGTCATGGCAGCAGTATCCTCATCTCTAATTTTTACGGAAGTGCCCCAAAAAGCCAGGCAGGTAGAGCGGGACATCGGGCTCCCCACAGGGGTAGGGACTACCTGGGATAATCAATCTTTTCCAGAGGCAGCAAGCTCCAGCTTCACTAACAGAGCTAATGCATCTCTCTGGGACAACAAAATGCAACCCAGCACAACGCAAGCAGAAATTCTCATGGCAATTTTAAACGTAAATTATACGTGACTTCTTTTTATGACTCTCTAACAACTCCTGAAAGCAGCACTCACCTGTGGGAGGCCAGTGGCCACCTCACACTGGGCCAGCCAAGAGAGCTGTGGTAGTCTAAAACCAGAACATTGTCCTTGTAACCACCTAGGGAGACAAAAAAAGAAAATAAGGTGTGACCATCATTTCCTTTTTGTTTCCTTGGGAACCAGCATCGCATCCCTGATGCAAATAATGGGCTCCCCAAATAGACAAATTTTGGTTTCTCTTCCCTCTGGGGAAGCCTCTGAGGAGCCTTCAGTGAAGCCAGCAAAGCTTACTGGAGTTTACACAGATAAAGGAGGGAGGCGTGTGGACTGTGGGCTCCTAGAGCAGTGCCAGCAGTGCCTGTTATGGTAGGTCCAGATTTCCGGCCATCAGCCAGCAGGTGAAATGGTCAGATAAACCAAAAGCATCACTTATCTTTTTTGTGTGCTCAGGATTTTCCTCCTTGTTCCTTTCGCACTGTCCAAGGCTTGGAGATGAGAGTGGATATAATGCCAATCATTAGAGGAGCAATTACTTATCTCACAGGAGCTCTGAGAGGCTTAATCAGTTAATATTTGTAAACCACAACAAGCTGAAGGATGAAACTTATCCAAGAAAAAGGATTGCTCACAACAAAGCCCAAAGCAAGACAGCTTTGCTGGCTGAGCTCCCCTCCAAGCCTGGGCACTCCTCGCTGGTGGCACTGAGCATGGTGAAGCTGAAAGACACCTAAGGGAGCGTTCCCTGCTGCATGCCAGCCCTCGGAACCCAGCGGGAATATGACACTAATGACATCTTTCAGAAATGTAATTAGCCTGCCTTCATGGCGAGGTGCATTAGGGAGAACTCAGAGGCTTGGAGAAGTGGGCTCCAGCGGGTGAGAGCCGAGGCTTGTGCTTTGAAAGCTGAAGTGGAGAAGGGGAAAAAAATAGAAAAGAAAATGTTCTAATATTACTTAATTACCCCAAGACATCCTGAGATGTAATTGAGCTTGGAGGGCTAAATGAAGGCTGCGCATGTGAGACCTGCAGAGGTTGATGCATTTATAATGAGACCACTTTGCAAGGCAAACAAGGTCCCCACGGAGGAAGAAGGGGGCAAAGAGGAAGGACAAGAAGGAGGCTGGGGAGGTATTGAGGTGCCTGAAATTCTACTGGTCTCCACCAGCTTCATGCAAAGTCCCTTTCCCTTTGCTGGGGTCGGCCAGGCTGGATGGAGGCAGGATGGGAAGTGAAGGGTGTGGATGTAGGTATAGCAAACCATGGAATTAACTTGCTCATGGTTTGGATGCTGAAAACCCCATAAAAACCCCTTAGTACCCAATGAAACAGTCAAGAGCTGCTGTATCACACTGACAGAGACATCCCTCCATCCAGATCCAAACCCGAGTCATTCAGGCACCTCAGCAGCATCCTCCTGGGGAAGCCTCCAAGCAGGAAGCAGGATGAGACAGCAAGAACGAGTCATCCTCAGGGCAGGGCTGTCTCTGAAGATGAGGGAAAGCCTTCCCCAGAGTGGCCAGTGTTCATCCCCACCACTCCCATGAACCTTAATGGAAACCAGGCAGCCAGATCCCTGTCCTGAAAAACATTCCTTTTATCCACAACACCAGAGGCCTGCTGCATGCACACAAGCCCATTCCAGCCCTGATTTACATACTGTACAGAAGGAGACATTACAATCCAAACGGTTTATGGTAATTAACACTCATTTAAATATTATACTGGTAACCATCACTTTCAATTCTTCTCAGCCTTGAAGGGCTCTGTGTGCCTGTTCATATGTACCAGGAGATTTTAAAGGGATACTCCATCTTCTCTCCTGATTGCTGCCTTCCCAGAAAAAGAATGTTTAATGTTCATTAATTGTTTCATTTGGAGAAATTGATGTGAAAAGCTACCACAGGAGAGCAGAATTTTTTTTTTTTTTGAAAGAAAGTAAAAAATGGGGAGCCCTGCCTGTGGCAGGGATGTATTAGCTGAGCATGGTTCTGCGGGGGCTGTTAAAGCCCATGATGGGTGACACAGAGCCACCTGTCACCAGAGGAATGAAGACGATGGAGATCAAACAACCTTTAAGTGGGAACAATTGCATTACTTATCACAAATTAATCCTTCTTTCTCCTTTTTAACCTAAGCAGCAGGACTGGGTCTCATAGGAGGCCAAGGGGACCCGTTGAGCACCTTTGGTAGGCCTTGCACTGATCCACTCCTTTGTGATATCAAAAATCAACAGGAAGTAAATACATAGTGGACAAATCCATATGTTGTGGTACAAAATAAAGTTGTGAGAGGCTATAAGTGTCCCAGCCCTGTTTTCAAGAGCTGCTCCAGCAAGGCCAGTCAGGCAGGGCCCTGCAATCCAGTGAAAGCTGGACCACAGCATCCCTGGAAGAGGGCAAATAAGAGAAGATGCTCATTGCTGCATCCTTCAGGCAGCAGTCCAAGCATTGAAAGCTCTGTCTCTTCTCATCACCTGGGGAGTTTCCTCAGGATGCAGGAAGTTTTCCTTGAACGGATATCAAACAATATCCACTCCAGCATCTACCACGTGTCCAGACAGCCAGTCCCACTGATCCACAGAGATGCCAGCTCCTTCTGGGAATAACTCCGGCACAGGATGGGGAAAGGGCCAGTGTGGTTGCTGTGCCCCATATTCACCTCTTTCCCCCTGAGCCCCAGGAATACAGACAGGAAATGTGAGACCTGCACAGCACACCCTGGGATCCAGCTGTAGGGAGAGCCACCCTCCCCTCACAGCCCAAAGAAAATGACCAGCAATCCCACCCAGGGCAAGTGATCCATGTTCACACCTCATCAGAAAAAAACTACCCAGGATATTTGACAGCCTTGTGCTCCAAAATATTGTTCTTTACCTACCCATCCATGGGAAAGCCTGGGAAGTGGCAGCAGAGCCCAGGAGCTGTTGCAATGCCCCTATTATACTAATGATGTTTTCTGCCCAAACCATCTCAGGTGTGGCTCCTTGTTACAAAACAGGAGTAGCCAGGAGAGTCTCCCTGATCCCTTCAGGCTTGGACCTGTCCCTTGAACCACAAATCCCATGAGAAATACTCAGGATTTTCTTGCAGGGGACCACCAAGTAATGCTGAGAGACATAAGCAAGAGCCTGAGCCCATTCCAATCACTTGAAAAGGTCTTGCAAGATCTATGTTTGCATTAAAAAGAAATTAAAAGCTTTTCCACTCCACTAGCTTGCCCAAAGCCTGCATACTAAATAGTGAATGCTACCTATGAGGTTGAATAAAATCTTCATTAAAAAGAAAAAAAAAGCCAGCAGTCACTGAATAATGAACAATGACATTGGGGAGGCATTGTTCTTCTTCTGCCTGATGGACCGTGCTGAAACACCTGTTTCTTATCGTGGAACTGTTAATAACTGTCACCACCAAAATCAGGGCTGAAAAAGTGTCATTAAGCCAAGTTATTCCAACCTCCACTTAACCAGGAGGGGAGGGGGAAAGAAACCCAGCAAGGAGTAAGAGAGGAGGAAGAGAAAGCTGAGATAAACATCAAAGCATAATTGCCTATGTGTCCCCCAAAAAAACCACCAAACTAATCCATCTTAGATGGTTCCTGCCTCACCGAGATCTTGCTGACATGAAAGACATAGCTGGGTAAACATAGACAGTTTTAACTGATTAACTACAGACACTGACCCTTTCAATTAATTCACTGGGGATTTGTTTCATTCTAATTGTCTCCTAAAGCTGCTCCCCATAAAATCAACAGAAAGGCAATTTTTGGTCCTTTCTCCTCCACCGGCTGTTAAAGGGGTAGGAGGGATGGTTACCCAGGGGTGTTTAAGGTAATCTTGACTCAGGTAGGAATGAACATTTGAAGAACACAACTCCTTAGGAAGTGCAAGATCTTTATCTTCTCAAAGAAACCTGGAGCAATGCAAAACTTATATCCCCTACTTTGCACGGTTCAGGCATGGAAATGGACCTGAGTTTATCAGTGGAGGAAAAAAATCTCTCATTGTCATTTGTTGTGCTGCTCACTGGCTGTATCCATCTCCCATCACTGTTGAAAGCTTTATGTCACTTTACTATAGCAAAAATGGTTATTCCTCCCCAATATCACAACCAATCTTAGGTTTCCCTCCTCTATAGAATCACCAAGACTGGGCAAGACCTCTAAGATCATCAAGTTCACCCATCAACCCAGCAGCACCACTGTGTTCTCAAGTGCCATAGACATACATTGTTCCACCACTCCCCTAGGCAGTCTGTTCCAATACCTGACTAGCCTTTATATGAAGAAATCTTTCCAATCTAAACCTCCCCTGGGGCAACTTTTCCTTCAAGCCCTGGTTTTTGGCAGTTTCTGCCTACCCAGTTGCCACCCAAAGCACAGGAGCTGACATTCACAAGGAGTCAGAAGAGCTCTCTGGAATGGGTTGGGCACGGTCTTACCCAAAAAAAAAAAAAAAAAAAAGAAGTCAATTACCCTGATATTTTCTGTCAAAAAGAAAAATTAAGTGGAAATTCTGGCTGGAGCAACTCTTAGCCCTCAGCTTGGGAATCCATACAGTGACAACTTGAAAGCTTCACCCTCCTTGTACCACACAGAGCATCTGGATCAAGTCTCTTTATTAATATTTTCTTGAAACATCAGAGCTTATTCCCCCCACTTCCCCTTGATCCACAGCCTAGAAGAATTTTAAAAGGATCCACACTTCTCCAGTGGTGCGAGCACATTCAACAAAAAGATGCACCTGAGATGACCTTGAAACAACACCAAATTAATCTCTCCAACGCAAGCTGCTGCAGAGACAAAGCATTCCTGCAGCTGTGGTCCAGGCTTTGGAATGTGGGATACAGCAGAGAACGATATCCTTTATCTTCCTCTCCCTGACAGCCTGAGAAAGGCTGGTTCAAAGGAGCAAAACAAAACACTCACCTACATGACAGAATAGTTAACTTAATCTCCCAAAGGCTAATCCTGTTAGCATGTAAAAACTAGGAGTGATAATTGTAACCAGTTTTCAACCTTTACTGTAGTGGAAATAATCACTTCAGTGCCATTGCCTCACTTCCCAGAGACTCCTTTCTCCGCAGATTATTTTAAACTAATCTAACAAGGGGGAGCAGGAGGGAAGGAGGGTGTAAGATTGAAGATGAGGAAATATTTAAGACTGGAGCGGGAGGGTGAGGTTTGGGCAGCCACAGGTTGGTCTGAGCAGCAGCTCTGCTTGAGAAGCAACTCCAAAGCAAAAATCTAAGAAAATGGGTAAAACCAGCCAGACTTCACGCAGATGGATTCAGTCAGGACAGAAAAATATCTTTTTCTGGGAGATAACAGCCTTTTTTTTTTTATTTTTAAAGACAAAAGGCAATCTTTGTCTTTTGTGAGAGAGCTTGACCATACGGACTTCAGAAAACCATTTGGTACTGTGACACATGGGCAAATGATTAGTTAAACTGCAGGAAGGGAACATTACGATAAGAATTATGAATCAAAGAAATGCTTTGCCTAAAAAAAAAAAAAAATCTTATAATAGATAATACCGAAAAAGGAGGCAGCCTGGAGAGATTTTTCTGAGCAGACTGTCCAGTCACAACTCACATTCAATACTTCCTTAACAATGGGGGACCAACACTCATCAAACTCACTATTCTGGAGGCAAAACAAGGCAAAACAAGGAATTTTGGCATCATTCAGAAGGAAATGATGCCTTTGAGAACCAGACTGATGGATGTGGAATGACATTCAGCAGGACAAAATCCCAGGCCAGGTTTAAAAGATCAGTGGCAAGGGTGGAAAGTCTGTAGAGAAGCCCCACCTGTCTGGTTGCACTTGTCCTACAACAGATCAGGGGGCCCTGATGGCAAAAAGGCATCTACAACTCAAAATACTTCCAGGAGAGAGAAAAAAAAAATATTAACTGCTGCCTCAGAAACCCAAAAGGCTAAAGAACAGCTGGAATATAAACTGGTCTTACTGGCCAGCACGGGAGGTCTCTCAGCGCAGCATCTCCAAACCCAGGTCTTCTCCAGCCCTCTCCAAACACAAGATTGTCTCTGTTGGAACCCACGGATTTCCCATTCTCAGACAGCCCTGCAAGGCCCTTGGCAAGGAGGAAGGAATGAATCAAAGGGATTTCAACAGAAATTAAACTGAATTGATTCTGGTTAATTTTCACTACAAGATCCTTTGGGCAAACATTATTATGCCTCCTTAGATAATGTAATTAGGAGTTCAGCCCCTTTTATCTGAATATTGCACACAGAAAAATATCCATCATCTCATAAAGTGGGAAAAACAGCTTTGCCTCCTCTTTTTTCTTAATAAAGGATTTTTTTCTTTAAAGCCTTCTTTAAGCAGGTGAACATTTCATGAGGAATCCTGGGCTTGTTCTAAGTGCATTTGGATCTCTCCTGAGTAAACAAGGAGACAGATTCAAGTTCTACATCAAAATACATGACAATAACCCTCTTCAGGTGGCTGCTTGAGGGAAGAGAAGACAGCAGCAAAGGCCTCTAAACAGGGAATTACTCAGCTTTACCCAGCAGCTTCTGTCTTTATGGGCAAAACCAACTCACTGTGAGCAAGAATGGCCAGAAATTGAGACAAAGTGGGTTTTAGTCAGAGAATGTCAACTTGCCAAACCCAAGATCTCACACAGAGGGGAGAAAAAAGCCATTTCAAATGACATATTTATTCACCCAGGCCAGAGATTTTTGTGCGTCATTGTGGAGTTGTCAGTGGTTAAAAAAAACCTCAATGAAATAAAAGGAAGAAAGAAGAAAATAAGACAAATAAAGCTTCACAAAGCACAAATAACCTGGTATGTTGGGCACTGGCCAGGGATGCAGATGGCTCAGATTCAAGACCTTCAAAGAAGGGATCTGTACCTCCCTCTCTCCAACATTCCCAGCGAGGCCCAAGCCATAAACCAATCCTGAGAGTTTCACTCTCACCTTCTTGTTAAAAAGAAAAAAAAAAGTATCTTGGCTTTATCTTGCTGTAGGAAAAGCCCTTCTTTTGAAACCTCAGAGAGGGCTGTAGGATGAGAAAGAAGCAGGTCCCTTCCCTTCCTGGTTTTGATTACAGCTTATTAGCATCATTGTTTAGTTTAAGATTTCCCATAAAAATTCCATTGCCAGCAAAGACCTCGACTGAAAAAGTAAGCAAGCATTAATAGGAGCTGTATCTCATTAAGACTAGTTTCCTAAGAAACAGGAGCTCCTGGGTGTGTGTTGTGACCATCTCAAGCCACCATTTAATGACTTTCACCCAGTTTTGACAAAGGGTATAAATCACAAACTCTTATGCTCCTGAAAGCTTAAGGAAAAGAAATAGCTGGGAAAAGGAGGACAGCCTGCCCAACCTCACTGTCAGCCACCAGAGAGCCCACACTGAGGAAAATCATAGCAGGTGAAGCTGTGTGCCGTCCCCTGCCAGACGCAGCACTTGGCTCTTAAAAAAATTAATAAATTACTGTCAGTAACAGCCCAGACTAAGAGGCAGGGAGGAAGAAAGGAGAGGCTTTTGCGTTGAGGTTGTCCTTTTCCCAGGAAGGGTCGGTCCTCGCAGACGGTGGGGTCGAGAGCTTTGCCACCACCGGCTCTGAGCAGATGGTGTGGACATGCCTGAGCTGGAGAAACCTTTTGCAATGAAATGCCTCTCCCAGAAATTAACTTTAATTAAGGCATGAGTGCCTAATATCTGTATTTGAGATATTAAGCCTTCAGTGGAGCCCATTCCCAGCCTCTCGTCTTGCACCTTCCCCGGCATCTCGTCCTTTCCCTGGGTGCTGCCACCCAGCCTCATCCCCCTCCTGAGGAAGGTGGCCCCAGCTGCTAATTTGCAGGGAAACGTGCAGGAACGTCACATCTTGGAGCTCTCCATCCCTCCTGGAAAATTTGACAGGGGGTTCAAAACTTGTTAAGAGGAGGCTGGTGGGAGGAAAGGCACTGACAGACAGTACAATCACATAAGCTGCTTTTCCTCAGGAAACCAGGCTAAAAATAATACTCTGCAATTTGACAGCCTCAACCCAGGAGAGCCACCAATGTGCCAGTGAGGATGAGTAGCAGAGCCTGGATGTGGGCTCACTTGAGGAAGGTACAGGGACAGCACCCATGAGTCAAAAACCTCACCCTCAACCTGCAATGGCACCCACTGCCACCCACCATGGCCACTCCAGATACCCAGGTCCATCCAAGTGGACACAGGTACCAGGAATTTTATGCGCAAAAGGGCTCCTGTGAGATTCCCCACTCCAAACCCACAGCTTGCACAGTCTCACCAGACTGCTGCTGAATTGGTCTAAAAAAAGGCTGTTTTATGGCCCAAAACCACCAATGCAAGAGGGAAATCTTGCTGTCACAGACACAATTCCAAATCCCGCTCCGGTGATGGAGGAGTGAACCCTTTGGTAGTAATTGCTATGCACGGGCAGGGGAAAGAGATTCTGATAGCTTTTCTAATCAGGGTATCCAGACGTAAAACAAATGCCTGCAATATTTATCCATGTCATCATCTAGAGTAAGTAGCCTGATTTGTCAGAGACAAGATTCAGGGATGTCAGTTAGGAGGAGATGAAGGGCAAGGCAGGGGAGAAATAGTGCCCAGGATTCATCAGGGTTGCAGATGCCCCATCCCCAATGTCAGATACAAAAGCACAAGCGGTTTTCACCAGTGAAACACAGGAAGAAACTCAAAAGATGAGGGCAAGGCAAAGGTTCCTGATTCAAGGTCAGCCCTCTGCCCCCGGGGTGGGTGAGGGTGCTGGCTGGCAGCCCACAGAGCCTGGGGAGCAGGAGGGCAAGGAAGGCTTCCTTTGACTGCCCTCTAATGCCAGGTAGAGGGAAAAGGGATGGGTGCTGGACAACATGGCAGGAACCTGCCGTTAGTAAGGCAGCAGGACTTGGGACCAATCACCACAGGGAGGTGAGAGATGCTGCCATAAACCTAATGGAGCCCAAGAACAGATCAAAGACTGAACTGCTTTTCTGGAGCAAACACCACTGACTGTACTATGCACCCTCAGGGGTATTTTAGGCCACTGTGACTGGCAGGTATTCCTTTTTTTCCCTCAGAAATCATTAGCCCTGCACAGAAATGATGGACAAAAGTCTTGTTGAAGGCTGGGGTGGGTGGTTCCTCCATCCCAGCTGTTGGAAGCTCAGCCAGGCAAACTCTCCTCTATGTAAGCCAAGGCTTCCCAGCAGCAGGACCACCAAGACTGAAGAGTGAAAGAATTTGGTTAAAAGTTAGCAAGTCCTGGCCTCAAAAAACCCCTAAATATTAACTGCCAGCCTTAAAACCTGCCTCCAGTAATGCCTATCATTGGTGGCACCAGGCAGGAGAAAGTCCCTGACGGAGCAAAGCAATGGAGGGTGACAGCTCCATCCTTGAGATCACAGCTTTAGGGAGAACTTTTAGCAAAGCTCCCCAGATGTTTATACCCCTGTATTTTTGCAGCCAAGCTTTGCTTCTTCCCCCAGCCCAGCAATAGGTGACAGCAATGATCTTAGAAGCAATGTTGCTTCCCAGGCAGAAAATATCCAGCATGTTTCAAGACTCCCAAGAATGTCACCCTGTGCCAAGAGTCACCATGAGGAGCCCTGCAGGAGGAGCAAAGCCCTAAGCAAAGCCAAAACAGAAATGCTGACACCAGGATTCATCTTGCTTAACTTAATAACTGCGGACACCAACATGTGAGCTACTCATTCCACATACCTGTCTGTGGGTAATGAAGAGAAATAGGCACTGTTAGGACACAAATCGATTGTAGGTGTCCGGTGCAGCAGATCAAACCTGAGCTGGAAGCACTTGTGCAGGGAAGTCGCAGCCATCACCATCCAAACTGTCCATGGAGCAAATCCCTCCCAGGAACAGTTCTGGGGACAGCAGAAGGAAGTGGCCTGGGAGCAAGATAAGTCTTCATGAGAGGAGAGCTGATGTCTGGAGACAACCAAGGCTGATGGGCAAGCACCGACACCCTCCTTCCTCTCCATCAGAGATGGAGTGCCCGCCTGCCACCTCTGGGGACCAGCCAAGAGGGAAGAGGGATGACAGACACATTAGCACCTTCTTCTTCTTCTTGACAGCTTGTTTTTGTCCCAGCTTTCTCATCCTCCACTAATTATTTCCTTTTGATTTGGAGACTTCAGATGAAACAAGGTGTCCGTGGCCTCCAGCTCCTGCCTTGGGGCTGAAGAGGGGGAAAAGAGCCCTGAATTACAGAGGACTTGGAACAGGGGGAGGCTTGCTCTTGTCCTTGCATCAGGAAAACAGGAGTTTCTCTTTAGAAACATTTGGTGCATAATTTTTACCATGAAGGTGGTGAAATCAGAGTTCTCCCAGAGAGATTGTGGATGCTCCATCCCTGGGAATATTCAAGGCTGGATGAAGCTTTGAGCAACCCAGTGGAAGATATCCCTGTCTGTGGCAGGGGATTGGACTAGGTGGCCTTTAAAGGTCACTTCCAACCCATACTATTTTATGATTCTATAAAATCTTCAGGCCAGACCTGAGAGTTACAAAACATTGCACTGCAATTTGGGGCTGCTCAGGGAGACCAGAAAGGATTGAGGTCCTACAGCAAGGAGCACAGACCCACAAGGTGGACGACATCTGCAAGTATCCAAAAACCAGCATGAAGATACTCAGAGCAATCTAAGGAGTTTGTTTTCCAACCTGGAGGGCCACTCTATACTGCCTGGGCACAGAGCATAAATCTCTGCAATGCTCCTTTAAATTAATCCATGGGAAGAGACTCATGAAGTGGCAAAAGGTCAGGAAGGGTGATGCAGACCAGTGGTTTGGAGAATTCTTATTCTGGCCAATAACTGAAGATCAGAAAGGAAAAGGGCACACGCTCACAGGAGAAGGAGTCAGTCTCCACTAGGAAGGCTGAACACAACCACAGCCCCTGTGGGGTGTAAAACATTCCTCTGCACCATTCCAGCCCTGCCACAAGTGTCCCTCACAGCTTTGGGGCACCACAAGCAAGCAGCCACGAAAATCAGCTCCCTGCCCGTTCCCAAACCATCACAGCACACACAAGACTGCAAAAAAGCACCTGAGGGAAATTGGCCAGCAGCCCAATGTCCCATCCCCATGGGATGTGAGCTGGGTTGAAAGGTCTCTGTGCTCCACACCCTCCCAGTCAGCAGAACTGCAGTGCCCCAAGGGACCAACTCAGAGGTTTTTCAAGCCCATACGTTTGCAATAAATGGTCTGTTAGAGATTTGCTGGTTTTCAAGCTCCGACAGCCCTGTTTTTATTTCAGTTGCCTTTAAGCCACCTCGTGAAATTTTCATATATAAATATGGAAATATGCAAAACCCCACGGATTTATAGGATCTGACACTGCGGTTTAAATGAATCCCCCATGATCTTGTCTTCTGCTTAGGCCCCCTCCCACAGCACCCCTACCTCCAGTCTCAGGCACGGCCACTCCTTGAGGAGCAATAATCCTTCCCAGGCAGCTCTGGCAACATATCCACACTGTCCTCTGCCTCCCAGCCTACCAATCTCCAATTATTTACACTAGCTGGAACAATGCCTGCTGCTGCTCTCCCATAAACAGGGGTCATGCTGTGCCCATCCCTGGAAGTGCTCAAGGCCAGGTTGGATGGGGCTCTGCAGAACCTGGTGTAGTGGAAAGTGTCCCTGCCCATGGAATGGGGGTTGGAATGAGATGTTCTTTAAAGACACTACCAAACCATTTCATGGTTCTATTTTGATTCTGTGATCCAGTTTTGAGATGGATGGGGCAAGGCAGCCCTGGGGATACAACCACAGTAGAAAAGCAGTGGAAAATCCACACTGTGCTGCTACAGGAAAAGCCTTGATCAGATCCTGTGTGGCTTCAGAGGAGATAGACCCAAGATAAAAATGTGTTGGACGTACAAATCCCACAGGGAAAAATACTCCTCTCCCTACAGCTCCCATAACAGGAATGCCCTGCTGTCTCTTTGGCGTTAAATCAAAAACTAAAAGCTCCATCTCTCACCGTTTTCCATTCCTGCCCAGCTCTGCCTGAAGATCACAAAGCTTTTCTGATGGGAGCCAAGAGCAAGCCAAGGGTTCGTTTTACTCTGAGAGGTAGACAGGAAAATGCAACATGTCCCTGGGGACACGGGCCCTCGGCACAGGGTAAGCTCCCAGTGACTCTTTTGGACTGAAAACCCCTCAGGGTCTGCTTGTAAAAATGCCTTTCCCCTTTTTCAAACCACTCCCAGAGCAGCTGAATTCAACAAAAACCTACCTTGAGCTCCCAACATCAGAAAACTCCCCTAAAACCTCACTTCCCCTAGGCAGGGGCACACAGATCACCCAGAGAGGGGCAGGACCAGGGGCTCATCCAAGCTGCACAGCCAATGCCATCCCACACAAATTAAAAATCATCTTTAAAAAAATAAATAAATTGAGGTTAAAGTAGTGGTGGCCTATATGAGGCTGATGCTTACACTGGGTTTAAATGAGTGAAAATCTATTTTAAAATGAGGAAGTAATAATATATATATTTGTTAGTAGAGTGTTAAATAAAGTCAAACCAGTGACCTGGAGAAAATTGCTGCCTTAGTATGTACAACAAGAGCTGGTTAAAACAATCTTCTGGCAGCCATCCATTTTCTGAGAGGTGCCCCATGTTCCCCCTGAATTCCAACTTGTTCAACCAGTTCTTAGCAGCGCAGGAGGTGCTTCCCTCATGGCTGCAAAAGCATATGGAAAATGGCTGTGGCATCTTGTCGACCTCCGCCTCTGCCACTTGTTTTTGAGGGAGAAATTGGAAGCGTGGCTCCACAACAAAGGCTCAGTTTGTGAGCTTAGAGGACACACAAGGAAGGAAAGCCCAGAAGAGCTGGGGCTGATTTCCTACGCACAGGCAATGCCTCCTTTGTTTAACAAACTGGGGAGCTCAAAACGCAAAATGTCTTTGCCTGGGAGATGGCAGCACCACTTCCTTATCGAGTTCAACAGCTTTCCTCCACTATTTTGTATGATTTTTTTTCCCTTTTGGCCTATTTTCTGCATCAAGAGAATTTCAATTTCCCTCCAAAAGCAACTTGATAAAGATGATAAGAAGATAAAGTGGGGGGGAAAAGTGTTGGTGCAGCTCTTTCTGAGGGAGATGCCTATAAACAGCTGTACTGGAGCATGTAATTCTTTCAGATAAAGTGTATTTGTTATTTTTTAAGACACTTTAAATTTAAACCCACAAGTTTGGTGTTAGGCCTGCACTTGGTTATCAGATTGACACATCCTGATTAACCAAGGAGAATTAACCTCTCCAAGTGCAGAAAAAGCTGATTATTTAAAATAAATCAAAGATTCTTTTCCAGTTCACCTCACATGGACAGTTTGTTATTTTAAGTCAATCCACACAAATACATTTCTGGCTGCACATGTCCTGGCATCCGTGGGTTTGCTAAGCTGCTCTGCCAAACCCTGGGTTTTTCCTGCAGCCACCTTGAGCCAGAGCCTTTCCTCTTGCCAGAACTCACTGGGGGAGGCTAAGGAAGGGCAGAGCACCTCGTCAGCCCCCAGCAATGTGTGCCCAAGCCTCTGCCACGTCTCCATTGCTCCTTTCTCAACCCCTTCCACCATCTCCCACTTCCTCCCTTGGCATGAATCCTGCCACTACTGATTCGTGACACCATTAGCTTTTGCTGTCACCCGAGCTGACAATCCAAAAGGCCCTCAAGAGCTGTCTGCAGAAACACAATAAATGAGATCTCTTAATTAACGCTTCCCTTAACTAAATAAATTAATTTTATGCAGCTGATATGTCACATCTTCACAGTTTGAGGGTGACTGAGTAGCTGAAAACATCCCTCTCCTCAGAGCTATTGGAAAGACTTTTTTGCTTGACAGTGTTCCTATAAACAAACCCGGCTCCGAGGTGNGGGAGGGAGGGAGGGAGACTGCTGGAAGCAGGCCAGCTGGCATCCTTCAGCTCCAGCATCCCTCAGCACCCAGGCTTCCAGGAGAAACCCCTCACCTGGACCAGGGAGGGGAAGAAACCCCTCTGCAACAGGAGAGATGTGGGATGTGGACTCCTGCATCCTTAAGTGGATGCAGAGACAAGGCAACACACCTCCTTCACTCCCCTGGAGGAAAACCACCTGCAGCTATGCCGAAGCATGGAGAAAAAAAGCCAGGGATGCTTCACCTCCCAAGTGAACGCTTGTGAATGCAGTCTTGCAGTGAGGGCCACAAAATCTAATCATAAAGATTAGAACAAAAAGGACTTGGGCACACAAGAGTTTAGATTTCAGCCCTTCTGTTGGACAAAGCAAATCCCACACCCTCACAAACAGATCCCTACTTAAATGTAAGTGTGACACATCCAGATTTCACATCCAACATGGATCCTGATGGATCCATCTCTCAGTGTGGCATATCTTAGATTTTACACCCACACACATTCTCCTCTCCAAATCTACCTTTCCTTTCAGGGCAGGTGATAACGGCCCATGGTCTCCCAAGGTGGCCTTCTCTTTCACCTCTTTTCCCTTCACTTTTCTCTCCCTTTTAACCCAACAAGCAGGGTCTTCCTGGGGAAGGAAGGAAGGAGGGCTCTGGTCAGGATGCCCACAACTTGTTCTCTATAAAGCAGCCACATGATAAAAGCCTCCTCTCTGGCCTTTGATGGCTGGGAAAAAAAAAACAACCTGAAAGCTTACCACTAAAAAAAGAAATTCTCCTTCAGGTCTGAATCACCAACACAACTTTTGGTCCTTGAAGAAATGCAATAATCCAAGGGAACAGACTCAAGGCCAAAATCAGATTGTATTATCCAGGTTATGACCAGGGTGCCCTGCAGAGATGCAGCCAAGAATTATTTCCTCCTCACTTTCTTTCACCTGGTGGAGCATGACAGAGAGAAAGACCCTTCTTATTTTCATTTTTTTTTAAAGGAAAATATTTAGATTTTTCAAGAGGCTTGGATTTAAAATCAATTTCCCAATTAAAAAGTGTAAGGTTTACAGTTGGTGTAGGACTTAAGCTGGGGCTGTTTGTTTGCCTTCTGGGATCGATGTGTAACTCCCAGGTGCCATCGTTGTCACCATTTGGACAAAAACTCTTTAAGTAACCTTTGGGGGAAGTGTTTTCATGCTCAAAAACAGTTTAAAGGATGGATAACAAAAAAGACTACACTCCTGCCACGTAAAACTGCACCGGGCAGATAATATTGAAAGGTATTAAAAAGCAATGTCCACTTTCTTTGCAGAAGCAAGAAAAACAGTCTCCAAGAAATCAGAGATTGGAGTAGGTGGATTGTCTGATGTGCATTAAGGGACTGGTTAACTCCAAATTCCCCCCCTGAGGGGCACCACCAGCACCTTCCTTTTGCCCAGCTCCCTCCAAAGGAATTAGCTCAAGGTTAAACTCTCTTATCACCTACAAGCAGAGCCTGACCTCTGCCATACTTGCAGCAAGTCCTATTACTTTGGGGTGGTTCAGAGAAGCTGATTATTGCAAGCCAGGAAGGAGCATTCTGGCTTTTATGGTGTTTACAGCTTTTATCACAGAAAAAATCCACCTGCGCCAGATATAAAAATAGATAAGATTTCCCAGCAAAGCCTGTCTCCTCAAGATCCCATGTCACTAACAAGTCCCTATACACTCTGGGAATGCCCCCCCAAAAGCCGTGATGTTTTCTACCAGTTTATTCTGGCCTGTGATCCTGGCTTAGAGGAGCTCTGGAGGCAACCTGAATGCTGACAGCACATCATGTGGCTGTGCTGACCATGGTCAGAGCAAGCTGGATCAATGCTTCCATCATCTCAGCAAAGACCAAGGGGAAAAGGAAGAAAAGCAGGTTAAAATGCAATTTTATATCTCTTTTCACGTAGCAGGGGAGATACTTTCACATGCAGAGCACAGGAAGCTCCTCCATGGCCATGTTTCCACTTCCTTCCAGGCACCAGGGAGATTTTATCCCCTGTCACTGCAATGTAAAGTAGATGTGGAGGTGGCCCAAAGATAACTTGGAAGGAGGACAGGGAGTGGAGTCAGAAGCAGTGAGCGGTGCTGAGGGAGTTGCAGAAGCCCGAGGATGAAGAGATGTTGGAAAGCCATCACAAGGAAGTAAAGTTGGTGGCGGAGGGATGCCAGGGGTTGGCATCCAAAGGGAAGGAGACTGCTTTCTCAGAGCCCTGGTGCCACCAGAGGGCATTTGATGAGCTGAAAGAGTCCCTCACCTTGCATTTTAAAAAGTGTCTATCTCCTGCAGCCGAAGAGGGAAGAGAGGAGGAGGAGGAAAAAAGTGCAAACACCCCATACAAACTGGAAGGGAAGGAATCAGGAGACAGGCAGAACCCCAGGCTTGACTCACACCTATTGATGGAAATTAGGTAAGTTTGCCTGCAACTGCCTCCTTCCCACACTTTTTTCCCCTCCCAACTCATCCTTTGACCCTTCGCACTCAAAGAACCCCTAATTCTAGTGGACCCATTTTACCAAAGCTTGAAAAGACACCTGGGCTCAGAAGGAAGGGAGCTCTCCCTCCAGGAAAGGCATCCCTCCTTTTCTCATCTTTGAGTGAAGGGCTTGGTCCCACCGAAATCCCAGGGCCAGAAGCTGTGACAAGTCCTATGTTCAGCAGCCAGCTCAGCTTTTTGACCAGGATATTCCTCCAAATAAAGAGGGAAGATCCTCCAGCTGCTGATGAAGGAAGTTTCTGGTTCGAAATTTTTACAAATTTCTTGCTTCCACAAGAGAGGGAGATATTAATTGAAGTCCACTTTTCAGTGAAAAAAAATTCTCCCCAAGATAACCTGAAGTTATGAGGGGAAATAAGCTGAAGGACAAGGCCGTGTGGGACTGCTGGAGGGGACAAGAGCTCCTGCACATGCGGCCATCACCAGCATTCAGATGCCCTGAGATGACATTATCACTTTTATCCTCATCTCTTCTTTCCAATTCCCAGAGAGTGAAATGAAAGATAAAGTTTTTGAGAGGCAGGCAAGCACAAGTGCACTTTGACAGCACTACCAACACAGTGCCTGCTGCCTGTACTCATTGGGGCAGCTAAAAGCAGCAGGAATAACCTCAGGAGAGGCATGGGAAGACTATGGGACATGCAAGACCTGGTGTCCCAACCCTCCTGAAATGGTGTCCCTTGCCCCCTCCACTCAAGATGGGATGTAGCCCCTTTTTTGAGGATTTACAAGACACAAGCACATTTGCTGCCCCTGTTTCTCCCTCCCTAAGTCAGTCTCATCTCTCAGCCTCACTGGCTGCTCAAGGACTATGTTTAGAAGTTCACAAATTCCTTTTTCTTTGTTTAAGTAATTTTTAAAACCTATTTTTTGGTTCCCTGCTGTCTTCATGGACACATCTCAGCTAAAAATGTGTCTCCAATGACATATCATTCATCCAGGGCCTGAGAGGGAGCAAAGAAATTGTTCACTCACTCCCCAGACAAGCACAGGAAAGCCAATATTCCCTCCCATTCCTGCCGTTCCATTAAACTAATTTTATGCATGAGGTGAGATTGCATCTTTCCTAAAAATAATAATAACAATAATGAATACATTTTTCTCCAGTGACAGCACCAGTGATGAGGTTTTGCTCTACCACAAAGTAGACATTTCCAGAGAGCACATCTACAAGCTGCCTGCTTAAAAATGCACCAGGAACAGCCAGAATTAGAGGATGAAGGAATTTATGAAGCTTCCTGGGTTATTCCAGAGCAGAAAGTTTAAGGAATTGCACACCAACCTGTTTCCTGCCCTTCCAAGGGCAGATCAATACCTGTAGGATCCACATACACAGCTGGAATGAGGGAATGAACTAAGATCACTGAAGCAGAGATTCACAGCTACTAAATTTGGGAAGAATTAGACTTTTAAAAATCCAGAACAAGACTCTGGACACAGATGCCAGATAGCACCCCATGGAAAAAAACCCCAATATCCAAAGTGAGTTCAGGGATCTCCATTCCCCACCTCACCTGCAGAGAGCCCAAGGATGACTCCACTCATTCCTGCCAAGCCCCAAACCCCAGCTGTAATGAAGAAGGGGAGATGGGAAGATAAACAGAGAAATCAAGTCCTTGCAGAGATGCCAAGAAATGCAGAAGTAGCTTTGGGGGGAGAGAGCACATTACAAGGAAATGTCTCAGGAGAGAGTCTGACTGTGCCACACAAGGAGAAGGACAGGGGGAAAAAGCTTTTAGCACCTGTTTGCTTGCACTTATAAATAAGAAAAGAGGCAACTGCAGTTAGAGAGGACAGTAGACACCAATCTCTCCTTGAATCCTGGTTGCTGTCCCCTCCATGAACTCCACACTTGGCGATGGCTGCAGCTGCAAGAGGAGGGAAAAGGCAAGGGGATCACATCCCGCTTCCTCCCGAAGGCGAGCACAGCGGAGGTGCAGCTCTAGTCACACATGCAGATACATTTCCTAGAAAGGAAAGCTGAGAAACATAGCACCTATAACTAGAGGGTAAGAGTCACAAATACAACAGCGGAATTAAAAGCAGGGAGAAGTCCAGAGCAGAAAAGCAGAGCTTCAGCACAGTCAAATTTGCAGCATTTGACCAGTCCTTGAACCTGGTTTGCTCTGCCAGGGCACTCAGCTTTCCCAGCCAGAGGAATTCACACATCCACGAGGATGAGAAAGGCCTAGCTAAGACAGCAACCCTGAGCATGCAACCAGCGGGATATAGGAAAAACCCCTTATCCACAAGCAGGGATGGAGATGCCTCCTTCATCATTTGCTCCCAGGGCTGAATATGTTTAGCAGTGATTGCAGAGAGCTATTACAAGCAAGGTTATGGACACTGAGGTCCCTGATTAAAGATCTGGACGTGCTGTGCTAAGGAGGACATCTCCCTATTTGCAACCCACACACAAGGTCACAGAGCACGGGTCCCTCCAGCCAGAGGCCTGAATAAAACAGCTGTTTAACACAAAATGGTGCCCAGACCTCCTTTTGTCCCTGCCACAGGGTGCCCTGAGCATCCCAGGCTTTGTTGTAGGTGGTTATGACCCAGAAGCACCTGTGGCCTCCACACTTCCCCACCAGAGAAGCCTAGCTGAATCAGCAGGGTCCATGTCCTCCTTGGAGACCTGTGTCACTTGGCTTTGCACCATCTTGCACGAAAGGCCACTGAAGAGAGCAAAGTCCTGAATGATAACAAGCAACAAAGACCTGGGAAGGGAGAAATGCAGCAAAGCAATTTGCAAGCCCAGTTCTCTGATCATGAGATGGACAGAGGACCATTGCAGCACACACAGCAATCTCTTGGATTTCCCACTCCAGAATTCTGGTTTTTCTGTAGGAGAAAGTTAAGGCTGTTGGCATCCAGCATTAGAGGGTTGTGCTTTGGATCGAAGATACTGAACACCAGCTCCTCACTCCCACTTGAGGGTGAGACGGAGCTGGAAGAGTTTGCTCCCTCTGATGTGAAGTTACACCCATAACCTCTACTCATCCGGAGACTTGAGCAAAGCTGTGCCAAAGATTTGACACTGCAAGAGGCAACAAACACAAGCAGTGCTGGATGAGCTGAGTCCCCTGTCAATGCCTGGATTCACAGCAGAGGAGAAAAATCGGCTGTGACAACCCAGCAAGTGCGGCAGTGAAGCTGTGGAGCAAAGCCAAGGTGCTGTGACCTCCACGTCCTGTTCAGGAGAGCAGCAGGACAGAGAAGCAGCCGACCATAGCCCTAGCTGGATCAGCCTCCTGGCTAATTCCACTAACACACAGAGAGGAGCCACACCATCAGCTATTCCCCAGTTATTTTTAGTACCTGATGACTCTCCTGGAAGCACGCCATGGCGGTGGGTCACAGCGATGACTGCAGGAGGGACAAGCGTGGCCCCTCTACCAGGAGCTTGCCAGCAGCAGTAGATGCCAGCCCAGGTTTGAAGGAGCAGCTGATAAAGGTGTCAGCAAACTGGGGGCAAGCTCCAGCTGCCATCCCTCCATTCTCATCCTCTCTTTTTCCTCTCACCTGGGGAGCACCTGGGCCTCCCCCGCTGCCAGCTCTGTCCCCACATATCCCGGAGGGGATGCTGGGCTGGCAGCACTGGCATGGAGAGACCACTTCCTCCAAGACCACGGACAAGAGTCCATAATTATTACTGAAGAGGGAGAGATGGCACTGCCCCTGGAATGGGATAAAGACCACGGGAAAAACCCCCATAGGTCGGGTCCCAGGGTGAACTGGCAGCTGCTTTGCAGCACCTGCAAGGCAAATTGAACCCGCCAGCCAGGATCACCACTTCTCACAGCCCTGGCCAACACCTAAGTTGTCTTGGCATCTCCTAGACTGCTGCTGGCCATCAGGAGAAGGAGCCCAATGCTTCAGTAGGGATTAGGCTGAAAATTAATCACATTTTCCTTCATGCTACCAGATAGATACACCAGAGAGGCACAAAGGAATGCAGCTCCAGCAAGGAATTCAGCCAGGTTTTCCACCTCATCTAACATATTCCCCCCAAAACAGTGTCTAGGACAGCATCTCAGAAGCAATGCAGCAGAACAAGCGCAGTGGGAAGACGAGAAGAGCAGCTGGAGTTGAGCACAGAATTGCCTCTGGGTTTGAGTTACCACAGAATTATAGATTTACTCTCCACCTGCACCCAGGGAAAACACTCCCAGTCTGGCACAGCACAGAGCTGGGCTGGTAAAATCTTAATGTTGAGGCACCCCAACTGAGCAGAGCCAAGGTAACACTAAATAAATAAATAAAGAGAAGGCTGAAGAATTTCAATATTTCTTTCGCTCCTTTAGAACTCAAACCAACAAAGGCAGGAATTGAGGAAGAAAATGGGATACGCAGTGCTTTGAAGTCATTCTACAGATGCATGAGGCAAAGGGCTTAATCTGTGGGGAGAACAAGACACAGCCAACTGCCTTGTACGTGGCTTATAAGGTTTGACCTGGTTGGGATCAGAATAAATATAATTGTGACAACAATAAAGCTGCCTTGGGGCCATATCCCATGAGTTCGTGGGGGTGGTGAGGAGTTGGAAGGAGCAGGCAGAATTTTGCAAACTGAATTCTTGCCAATTCACTCCCTTTAAGGTCGTACTAACGCACGCAAGCCCAGGTTGCCAGACAGCTCAGGGGTCAGCTTGCTGCATCCTCAATGAGGCGGCAACAAAAGAGTCCAAGGACCAGCTCCCCACCTGAGGGAGCTTCCTCTGGGCAGGTGATCGGGTGTGCAGGTGGAGGCAAAGAGGGAGAGAGGGGACTCCTCCATGTGGTAATCCACGTGAAAGTTTATTAGTGCAGAGGGACAGGGACAAAGAGCTGAATTTTAATGAGGGGATTAAACTTATATATGGAGGGCAGGACAGGCGGGGATAAGGGAAACAGCCAATAAAGTTGGAGATAAAAGGCAGGGTGACAGCTAAGGGGACAAATGAGGATGGGACATAGGAGGGACTCGGAGGAGGAACCAATGGGGTGTGGAATAATGCGGAACTTTCTAGAACATATTAATGAAGGGGAATGAATATTAATAACTTCATACATAAAACAGGGAAGGGAAAACATGAACCAACCATAACTACGTACAAAAACCATGGAACTGTGGGCTCCCATCCTAACCAAGGAGTGGGAGATGAGGCTCAAGCCTTTGACCACCACTGCTTGGGGTTGGTGTAACCCTTAGGGGTCTGGGCGGCTTCGGCCACCTGCACCGCCACATCGTACAACATCAGAGAGAAGTTTGAACTGTCCCACCCAGTGCTGTGCCCACAACATCACTCACCCCATTGCTGGAATTTGTCCCACACAGCCCTAATCCCTCCCTGATGCTGCCAGGGAAGCTATGATCCAAACAGAGCCTTCTGCAGGGCTGGTTCCTCTCAGCTAGAGACCCCTGCAGTCCTTCCTCAGTGACCCATCCATGAGATTTGAGCACTCGGTTGCTCCCCAGCATGGAAGGAAGCCCAGCACCGTCACACTCTGCTGAGAAATTCCTCATTTTTATCCTTCCATAAATGATTTATTCAAATTTACCTGCAGCCCAAATACACAGCATTAAGGGAATAAAACACCTTGATGTGTGCAAACTCTTGCTTCACTAAATTAGTTTAGTTGCTTGCATTGTTTAGGATTATTATTTTAATGCATTCTTATCTGATAACTGTTCTATTTTGCTTTAAAAAAAAAAAAGAACTGACAAGAATGAATCTCAAACCTGTAATAAGGACAGAGTTTTGCAAAGAAATGGGCATTAAGGGGGTTAGAAACAAAAGTGTTTGAGATGTGAAGCAGTAAGTGAGGAAATGGGGTGAAGCATCACAGTGAAGGGGGTTTATTTCCCACATCCCTCACTCCCCAACTTCCTGATTGATCCTGATAACTAAATATATAATTGCAATTAACTGCAGGCAGTATAAAGTTCAAACAGATGCACTTGCCAGTCCTTTAGCAGACCTGTGTGCGTGCAGAATGGCAGCATTAGCACCAACTCTGCTCCCTCATTAAGAGGAATTGTCTGGATATCGGATGGAGCACGCACGCAGCTCGGGCTAGTTAAGCAGTGACACTCGGAGAATATGAATGAAGACAGCAGTTTTTAAAGGCCTTAGAGGAATTAGGCACCCAAAACACAGGCTGGCATTTAATTCCCCTGAAAACCCAGTATTTCAACTACCTTGCTGAAGAGATTTCCTTTGATAATTCAGAAAGCTGACATAATACCCGACAAAGATTTCTAATTTTTCTCTTTTTTCTCTGGCACACTTGGGATTCAACACAATGATTCGGTTGCGGGAGGAATTCAGTCTTATGCTTCTCCTGGCAAGGCCTCCAGCCTTTTGGGAAGTTTCACGGGGCTTCACTATGGTAATAAATGAAGAAAAGCTCCAGCTTAGAGGAATGGGTACAACCTGCAAGCAGAGAAATCCCTTTTCTTCCTCACACTCACTTACATCCAGCCACTGGCCATACTTCTAGCAAAAAGTCAACCTAAATATTGAACTATTGCTGCACCTAAACCAAACATAAACATCCAATCTCACGAGCCAAGAGCATCATTGATGCCCTCCTGGAAACATCCCTGCAGATAAGGAGAGCTCAGCGACCTCCCTGCCCCATCCCTTTCACAACAGTTTGAGGGAAACCTGAGCAAAGGCACTCATAAAGCCAGTGAAGTTATTCTGAAGCATCTCTCATTTCCCAGTCCTAGAAAGAGCTGTGCAAATGGGATATCTCCCAGAGTTTAGACTGCAAACTACTCCTGTCAGCATCCTGAGGCTGCTCAGCATCCATGGCTCCCGACACTGAATTTCCCAAAGCCCTTCTCTATCACTGGGACAAGTTATTTTCAGGGCCATGTTATGCAAGGACTGGAAATAGGCTCTGATGACCATTTCGAGCCTATTTAACCCAAGCAGGAAATATCAGAGTCCCCTCCAGGGAGTCTCTTACCTGTGTGGGGCTTGGCAGAGACACCTTGGTTGGAGGACACCAACTGTCCCCCATCTGGACCCCTCCATGCAAGAAGGACAAATGGACAAAGAGGAATTGGGCACAGAGATTCCAAAAAAAAAAAAAAAATTAAAAAGCACCAAGAATGCTACAGGCTCCTGACCATGAGGGGAAGCTATTACTGTTAGAAGAAAGCCACCTGCATGAGAAGGGAGCAAAGCCAGCAACCGAGATCCATATCAGGCGACAGAAAGGAGGGTGGGACGTGATGAGAATTGGCATAAATAGGAGGCTGAGGCAGAAATCATAGGAAAATAAGGAAAGGAGAAAGAGCATTGGGCTGCACGGCATCCCTGGGTCATCAGATCCGGCCCTCCTGCAAGCTCCTGCTAAAAGCAGGAAGGGTTTTATCCCCCTCTATTCCCACAGGAAGGCTGGTCCATAGTCCGATTCTCTCTAATTGTCAGAAACGATCTTCCACTTTTCAGGCTGAATTTATTCTGGGCCAGTTCACGTACATTTCTTCTTGTGCCAACACTATCCTCGGGCATAAATAGTTCTCCTTCACTGCTGCTCTGCCCTCCCCATCTTCCACCAGTGTATTTATAGGCAGCTATCTTACTCAGCTTTCATTCTGCTAATTTAATTAAGCCAGGCTTTCCTCATCTCCCCTCCGAATGCACGAGCTTCATTTCTTTTATCATGTTAGCAGCCCTTTCCCAGCCCTGGCTCTCTAGGCTGGGCTCCGGCATCCCTCGGAGGAAAACACGAGGCACACAGTCACCAGCAGTGATCTCTCCTGGAAAACAGATGCTTGGGAGCTGAGTGCCTAGTTGCAAACAAACAGAGATAGGCTCCTCTTTTATCCTGTCAGCTATTCTAGATCAGTTAAGGATCATAAATAGTGCTGTGGAACACAAGCAGGTCCTGGAGTGCTTTGCAATGTGTTCAGTTTATATTTCGGCTGAGTTGTCTCACTGGGATCCCGGACTCGTTCTTCTTTTTCCAATTATGCTACAGCATTTGGGGAAACCATATGATGTCCCTTGGATTAAATATTATCCTATTTGGTGGTAGACAGCAGCTCATATTGCAAAAGGAGAAAGCTGTGGTCAGCAGAGGGGATGACAATAGGAGTTTTCACTTCTGCTTTTCTCGGGAAAAGAGAACTCCATGGGATGTAAATATTGCTGTTTCACTGAGCATTTGGGGAAGAAGTCTAATCCATGGACTTCCTAACAACTAAAGACCAGGAAAAAATAGCAAAATGTGGTAACTTGGGGTGATCCTGTGCAGGGCCAGAAGCTGGACTTTGCTGATCATTGTGGGTCCTTTCCAACTCGGGATATTCCGCGATTCTTTTTTGTTTAAATATACGTCAAACAGTGCCAATAACATCAAATCTTTCGTGCCCCTGGTACTTCTCATTTTCTAGCTAGAAAGCAACATTTTCTTCAATACGAGTGAAAAGGGGAGAGATTAATAAATACAGCCTGAAGACTTAATGACCTTAGAGGTCCTTTCCAACCTTAATGCTTCTGTGATTCACCCAGGGTACAGCTCCAACCTGGCTGTGAGGGAATTGTCATCCTCTTTTCATGAGGTGGTTTGTGTCTGAATATGAGATACTAAGAAAAGTAGAGATCTTAAGAAACTCAGAATCCTGTCACAAACTCAGAATGCTGTCTTTGCAGCTGGTATTAGGTTGACAGTTAAAACAGGACTCTGCTGAAGAGCAACCCTGCTTTTCAGCCCATCTGATAATGTTTGTTAGCCCAGCAAAAATTGTTTCCTGCCTTGTGTAAGCATCTTCTGTCCCCTTCTCACCGATGACCCAAGACCAGCTCTCCGGCTCAACAACTCTACACAGAATCCCAAACTTCTCACACTTCATGTCAGTCTCCTCATGACATCAACCAGCGAAAGCTGTCCGTGGCACCACCAAAAGCAGAGGTGAAGGGGTACAACACTGTTTCCATGATCCTTAACCCCAGAGAGGTGCCAGGGCTCCATGTGGCAGAGCAGAGGAACACGGGATTGCCCCCATGTGCCACCACATCCCTGCTGAGCAAGGCACTGTTTCCACACTCTATCACCAAACTGCTCCTTGCAGGCCTGGAGACCATTTCCTGGGATGATTTTTGATCATCTAGCAAGCAAGACAGGCTCCCTCCAGTCAAGAGGGAGGAGAAAAGGTGCAGCTGGAGACCAATTTGCTGTAGCACAACTGCCAGAAATAGCAGAGAAAAATAGAAATATCCTCCTAGAATCCCCAGCTTTTCAATAAATAAGGAAAGCTGCTGTTGAGATGTAAAATAGGCAGGTGTTATTCGTAGGAAAGCAAATTGTGGTGGGGTGCAATAGAGCCAGAGGTACAGTTATCCACAGCCACTCACTCTCATTTCTTTGTGGAAATTGTGGTGCTGGCCGGAAAACATGAAAGTCACGACCATTTCAATCAGCTTTAGAAACACAACCAACACATCAACCATTTGTCAGAATGACAAAACTAGCAAGAAAAGAGAAGGGGAAATATGTCCTTTTCAAGCACCTCCACGGGGGATTTGCAGAAATTGGGTGATAAAAATTAAGCAAGTGGCCAGAATCCTCCAACATAACTCCCTTTATTTGTGATTTTACACTTCTGGGTTGATGGGGTTTTTCTGAGACAACGATTTCTGTTCAAACAGAGAAGTGCCCACTGCAGAGGACTCAAGAAGGTCTTGTAACAGGCTCTCTCAGATAGAAACAGGCAGATTTAGAGCCAACATCTCCCAGCTAAGGGAGGTTTTTTAAGATCGTTAATACCAAGAGAGCAACTGCAAAGCACCCAGCATTGTTGAAATATTAACTTTTAATTGCAGCATGGCAATTCCCTATAACCTGTACCCTTCTCCTGCAAGGAGCTCCCAGGGGACAGGGCTGGCCAGGCTTCCCCTGGTCATTGCTGAGGAAGGAGATGGATGGCCAGCCCCAGGGTAGCATGATTGATTTCCCTCGTTATCTGGAGCAGGAAAGTGGGATGGAAGGGTGGCAGCATTCCTGGGCGTGGGGTTTGTCTTGTTCCAGCTCGATGTGGGCAATATGTGACAGGAGGCAGGAGGAGGTGTCACATTTTTGACAAGGGTTATGTGTTGCACCACAGCTGGGGAGCCAGGTAGCATGAGCCCTTCCTTCCAGAACAAATTATTTTTTATTGTTGTTCCTCTTCCAGTGAGCTCTCCCCTTTCCACATATGAAGCACAGGTGGAATTAAGGCTCAAACAGCTGATGCCACCCAGGTGTGGTAGAGCAAAAGGACTTCTTTACGATGAAGCCTCCAACCATCCTGAGTTAATGCTTGCACAGCCTGACCCAAATGAAAAAGTTCCCAGAAAAGTTTCTTTCTAACTCACAAAGCCCAGTTTAGCTCTTGAGATCGATCCTTATTTTTCATTTCCATATTGTTATCACTCCCAACTCAATGCCCATAACATTGAAATCAAATCTCATGGTGAGGCTTCAAAAGGGATGAGTAAGAAATCACTAAAAACTTCACCACTTCCCACAGAAAATTTTCCTGCAATCTGTTTTTAAAGGCAGGTTAACAGTGGTCTGGGGCTTGGTGGTTTAAGGGGAGGTTTTTTGGAACTCGAACAAAGGCACCAACCATGATACTGTGACACCCACAGCGTGATGAATGTGTGAAGAAATCATTGCCACTGGCCATAAAAGAAATGAAATATGAGAAATGGTAAATCAGGGTGGGAAGGAGGAGGAGAGAGCACTGGAGGGGTACCAGAGACACCATAGTGGGGGAGCCCTTGGCTCAGTTGGCATTAATGGATGCAAAGAGGGAAACACTAGCTGGATTTTTCATTGCTCCCTCCAAAGCAGCTGCATCCCTCACTCCAAAGGAAAATAAACAAGATCTCATCTAAACACATCACTCCAACACCCTGAGCTGCTGCCGAGCCCTCTGCTGACATCCCAGGATCTGGGGTGGGAGGGGGGGTAGGTTCTCAGGAAAACCTCCATGCTGGCAATTTTTTGTCCTGGCTCAGCCCCTTGCTCCGAGGTGGGAAGAGGGCATCTGCCTGTGTGCATAATTGGGCACATAAATAGGTCAGCACCGGCTCATGGGGCTGCTGCCGACACAGATGCATTTTTCTTGCATCCTTAGGCAAGCTGGAAAATGTCACTTCCTCGCTCAGCGATCACTAAACATTTAGCTGCCCTCAGAACCCACCTGCTCCGCGTCCGCAGTTCTGGGAATAAGATGGAAGACTAAGAAGAGGTTTCTCTTTTTTCATACATTTTGTTTGGTTTTGGTTTCTTTTTTTTAAAGGCACACAGAGTGATTTAGAGCCCAAAACTGGGGCAAATGCCCCAACCCGCTTCGCGTCCCTGCTCTCACGTGGGCCTCTGCAGCATCCTTCACCTCTTTTTATTTTAACTGTGTAAGGGAAACCCCTAAGCCAGCAATTTTTCCTTTGAAGCTGAAGCCCAAGCAAAGCCCACGGAGCAGAGAAATGCCTGCAGAGGTGTAAGAAGCTGCTGCACATCCCAAGGGCAAAGTCCTGACCAAGGAAATGGAGGGAGCCTGTATATATCTGCATGCAGAAGGAGTTGCACACATGCCAGAGGGGCTACTTTCCCTTAGTCCTGGCTCCTCCATCCTTGGGTAGGAACATCTGGAACAGGAGTTAAGTTCACAGGTGTTTGCTGCCGAATCCTCTGCGAGTTAAAACAAGAGGATTTGGGGAGTGGGCTCACAGCAGTGTTTGAAACAAGCACAGACATGGCAAATCCTCCCTGACCAGTATGTGGAGGCGAGGGGAGAAAGATGAAACGGATGAGTCCAAGAGAAGGAAAGGAGCAGGGACACTGAACAAAGCTGAAGATCTCCAGGAAGGTAGAAAGCAGCTGAAGATGCTTCAAAAAGGATTGTGCTTTCTATCTCCTAGCAACAGATGCCAGCAAAAAAAAAAAAAAACAAAACAAGGGAGATGATCAGAAGAGAGTCTTGGTTGAGGAAATGGGGGTTTTGCCAAGTCTCACCCCAGTGGACCCTCATCTCTTCCCTCTTATGGACACCACACCAGTGCCCTCATCCCAGACAGGCTATTTTTGCCCCCAGTGGCCGGGATAAGAGAGTTTCAGCCCCACTCAGAGAACCTCTTGTTCCCTCTCCCCAGCTTAACTTGGGGCAATAGGGCCACAACAGCTGTGCAAGGGCAACCAAACATCTTGGTAGATAAAAGGGGGACACCAAAATTACACAAAGTATGATGCTTGGCTGAGAGTGAGCTCTCTGGGGTCTTCTGCTGTTCAGTATTTCAGGCTCCTTCTGCTCCATACACTCCTGCAAGTGTATCCATCTGCAAACAGGGCAATATTTACAGACCCCAAAGCATCTGGCACCCGTATGCTTTAACCCACTAGGAAATGGCTGGAGGACACCACACTCAGGGCTTTTAAAGACATTCAAAGGGGGAAAAAACCCTGTGTCTACAGGAAAATCCCCCCTGCCCATCCCTGTATCAATTACAGAAGAGGCATTAAAGGGTTTTAGTAATGATTTCTTGTCAATAACCTGGATCTTCAAGTCCCAGTGTTCTTACTGAAACTCTCCAGGGAGCAAGACATCCCAGCAAAAAGGGACACAACACAGACATCGCAGCAAAGGCAGAGCAAAAATAATAGAAAGGAGATACTGGGCAGAGAAAAAAAAGATCAGAGACAGCAATGTGCAGGAACAGAGACAGATCACGAGTTTAAAGGAAGGTGATTCTTCACTCTACGCCTATACAAATTATTTTCTCCCCTCTGCAGCTCCTTCTTCCCCTCTCCCCTGATGATTTGAAGGCTTTGGGAGCTGCAGTAAGTGTGACTGTTTATCCGTGTGACTCAGTCAAAGATTTAAGCAGGCAGGAGGAAAGCACTCTCCTTTTCCATCAATGTTCAACAGAGGGAGAGTGGCAAAAAAAGAAACAAATAAAAGAAGAGAAGAAAAATCAGGAAAGAGTCCAAGCTGCGAATCGTTAAAAGAAAACACAACTAGGAACATAAAAACGAAAGAGATGGAGTGGAAAAATACATTCAGGGAATCCTTCCTCCCTCTAACACTTCTCATGTGTGTAAGATCTTAACGCAGAGATTAATCTGCAAAGCTGCTGAGCCAGAGCTGGGCAAATTGGCCCAGGAGGAGCCTTCTCCTCTAGATCTTCTGATAATTCCCAGGAAAGAGCTAGGGGAGAATGCTGGCCTTGGGTTTGCTTGGCCCTTAGGTGATAAAGAGGGGGAGCACAGAGCTGCTGCCAGTTATGATAAGGTTGCTCTATGAATGCTGATTATCAGCCCGGCCCCAGCTTGCTAACCCAGATCTCTGGCCCCGCAAAACCCTCATTTGAGGCTGGGGCTGTTTGAGGCAGGCACTTGTGGTACGAGGGTTTTGTGACACATCCCACTTTGCTGGCCTGGTTTCCTGAGGAAACAGGGAACACATGGCCACAACATCCATCTCTCCTTCCCTTCACTAATCAGTTCATAACCTGCCAGTCCATTTTAACTTCATAAAAAAAAAAAACAAACAAAAAAAAAACCCAAAGAAATAGACAGTGATACCCACTGGGTGCCACAAGTGTCATCCTCCCTAGTGAAAGCAGGAAGGGGAAACATTTTACTGATTCAGAGGAATTCCTACCAGGAGAAATCACACAGGACCTCCACACAGAGCCCAAGCACCAGCAAAAAGCAGGTTTTTTGAGTCTTGCAGATCATGGGATGGCTCATTTTCATTACATCAGGAAAATTCAATGGGGTGGAACAGAAGAAGCTGTTATTGATGCAATCAGAACTCACCCTCAGACACATGACGTTGCAGGAACACATTCCTTCCCAAGCCCCAATGGCATTCCCAGCTCACAGAAACAGGAATATTGCAGGATAAGGGCTTGGCTGATTATTTCTTCTTCTTTCCAAGACCTTAATCTTTCTTTGTCACCAAATACTGCCTGGAGCCCATCCAGAACTTTCCAGGAGCACAGCATCTTGAGTGTGCATGCCTTGCAGCTTATCCATTCTTCTTGATGTTATAAAACTGTCTTGTAAAAGCAAAATTAAAGGCTTGAGTGCTGGCCACAAAGCCCTTCCCATGGCCATGTTTTCTGTTACATGCAACTCCAAGACAGAAGGAGGGGGGCAGAAGAGGGGTGGAGAGCTTTATGCATTGAACTTCTTTTTAAATCTTACTGAAGGCATTTCATCACTTCCCGACATTCCTCTATAAAACCCACTCAGCTACGTTTACAAATTATAAAATTAGCTTTATGTGCAGGGTCCAGGCTAATGGCACAGCTAAATCTAGGGAGCAGGAAGATTAGATGCCTCTCCCTTGCCCATGGTAGGATTTATTTTGCAGCATCTCTTCTTGGAGTATAAGAATTTCCCTCCCAAGCCAAAGCTTTCAAAGGTCAAAAGAAATTTGACGACTAAGTGGAAAGCTTTGGAGAAGCCACGTCTGTGGTGTGCAAATAGAGCTGGATGGCTCAGGGCAACATTTGTGCTCCACAAAGACAAAACGTTTCTGGAAAATGAGGGAATGCAGAACCGCAATCCCATGCAAGATAGTTCAAACATATGGGATGGATGGAGAGGGGTGCAACACTGAGAATATTCAGGAAAAAGGGACAGTTTTCACTAATCTCAATGTTTCAAACAGGTACAAGCCTGGCTGCTGGGTTATGTGTACTTGGTACCCTGCCACACCATTCAAGGAAACCTTGGGCAGTACCAACCTACTTCCCAGTGGTCTCCCATTCCTTGGCTACAGCCCAGGGCACTACCCAGCACAGGTCTCTGAAGAGTGCTAAAAAACCCATTACAGAGACAGGACAGGCATCAGCATGAACTCAGCAGAGCACAACTGCCAGGAAGAAAGGGGTGAGACACTTCAGCCTCTTCTGCCCAGCTCACATTCCCTCTCCAGACTCTCCAGGGTGCAGAAAGAAACTTGATGTTGCTTACCTGGTCCACAGGGATGCTGCCAGCTTCCCCTGGGCAGTCCAGGCCTGAGAGGAGGGATCTTATGGCAGAGCAAGATCACCTGCTGATGCTTTTGGCCACTTGCTAATCCTCACAGTGCCAGGGATCAACACTGCAGGGCCGGAGCAAAAACATTTCACCAGTTCCCTCATGCTGAAGGAGGAAGCAAAAGCTAATCAACCTCAAGCACAGGGGGCATGTAGGGAGCAAGCTTCTTCAAGCTGTACTACTCTGCTCCCTTTTAAAAAAATAATTTCCCTCTTTAGAGTATTAATCACCACAAGTCAGCCTTAGGAAGAGTTATCCTTAGAGCTACACACGGACTGCAAGGACACTGTGTTAGAGCAAGATTATTTACTTTTATAACCTTTACAGAAACAAGAGGTAAGTACATTACAACAACTTGCTCACACACAGCAGCAGCGACCGCCTGATTCATTCCTGCACCCTCCCATTTGAGATGCTGCTCTGGATGCCAAAGGGAGAGCCTCACAAAACAGCACTGAACCATGATGGGATAGCCTTTGAAGTGGGTTTTGCCTTTCAGGGGACCAGGTCTCCAGGTCTCCCATCCCACTGGGCAGTGACACTCAAGGGCTCAGGACCAGAGGCTACCCAGGACTGCTCATGACACTGCGTGATGGCACAAGGCAAAGTGGCTGGAGCAGCAGCACCCTCAGAGCCTCCCATTACTGCTGTTGGGTTTTCCTCTCCAGCAGGTACTGGCCACCAGCAGGAAGCCTCCTAAGCTCCCTCAGACACAACTTTTCCAATGGCTCACATCATGGGGAGCCTGCAAGAAACTGAGAGCCCTCCCCTAACAATCTGACCTGCAGCTCAAAGGGATGCTCATCCCTTGAGACAACAAATGAACAACATCTCTGCACTGCTCTCTTCCTCTTCTCCCTGCCCTCTGACAAAGAGCTGAAGTTCTGCAGGTAGTATTTATTTCCCTGGCCCCTGGCATTGTGGCCATGCCCAGAAGCCAAGCACCCAGGGGCAGCTATTGAATTTTGGGGAGGCATTGCATTTTTCCAGCAGATTCACCTCCTCCCTCTGCCAGTCATAGATCACTTTTTTAAAAAGAATCAAAGGTGCATGGGAAAAACAAAAGTTACCTCCAGTCTCTGCTGCAATGAGCCAAACCTCAAAGTGAAAGTGTTCTACATCCCTCATTTCCATTTGCCCCTGAACTTCTGGCTTGCACCCTCTGGAGCCATCTCCCATTTCTGCAGAGGTCTGTGGGCGACATCCTGAACTACAGACATAGAAAGGAAACTTTGTTTACAAGGTAAGAGCCACAAAATGCAAATAAAAAGCCCCAAATAGCTCAAGATCAAACAGGGTCCATATATACCCGTTGAAAGGCATCCAGGCTGCAAAACACCACAAGCAATGGCTTTGTTTGGAACATTAAATATGATACTAAAACATCTCCCATGCAAAAACAACATGCATATAAGGTCGTTTATGCTAGAACTTTAATCTCTAGCATAACAGATCTTCAGAGTTTGTTTTAGGCTGAAAGATTAATACCAAGTAATGATTCAAGGTGTATTAGGTTGGCATGGCCAGGTTTTGGTAGTGGGGAGCTACAGGAGTGGCTTCTGTGAAGCTGGCAGAAGCTTCTCCTGGGTCCAACATAGCTGGTGCAGCCCACGGTGAGGCAGACTGTCCCCTGCAGCCCATGGAAGTCCATGGTGGAGCAAAGATCCACCTGCCGTCTGTGGAGGACCTTGCTCTGGAGCAAGGGAATGCCTGAAGGAGGCCATGATCCCAAGGGAAGCCGGTACTGGAGCCCCAGTGAGAGAGGAGCCCACTGCAGTGAAGACCTGCAGCCTGTGGGAAGGACTCACTTTGGAATGTTTCATGGAGGATGGCCTCCCATGGGAGGGACCCGGCCTGGAGCAGGGGAAGTATGAGGAGGAAGAAGTGGTAAACACAATGTGTGATAAACTCACCACAACCCCATTCCTCATCCCCTGCACGGCTGAACAGGAGCTGGGAGAAAATTCAGGAGTGAAACTAAGCCTGCGTAGAAAGGAGGGTTAGGGCTTTTAAGATTTGGGTTTATTTCTTATTACCCTACTCCAATTTGATTGGCAATAAATGAAATTCATTTCCCCAAGCTGACATCTTTTTACCCATGATAGTAATTCCTGAGTGATCCTTCCCTGTCTTAATCTCAAGCCTTTCGTTAAATTTTCTCTCTCCTGTCCAGCCAAAGAGGGGAGTGAAGGAGTAGCTTTGCTGGCCACATGGCATCCAGCCAGGGTCATCCCACACACAAGGTCTGAAGAGGCTGGGAATGATTCCCTAAAGCAGCAGGGAACCATTGCAGAGAGTGCAGCCCTGATTTAATTAAAGCCTTAAACATACTCCAAGCCACACAATCCATCCACCCATCAATATGATGAAAAGACTGCAAGTTCCCTTAAACTCACCCAACCACCTCATGAATCTCCCGGTTGGGAAAGAGAGGAAGAATGAAGTCCTCTCTCACTTCATTCTTCCATTTCCATGCAAGCCTGAGCCATCTTACTGCTCCTGGGACATGCTAACAGCAACTATTCCTGTGCAGGGAGGAGGCTCCAAGCAGGAGCACAGCAAAATCCAGGTTGCTGGGCCCCCACTCTGCAGCTCAGGCCACATGTTATTGCCCCTCCAGATGCTCTTCCTCCAGCAGCATCCAGTTTTCTCAGTGCCCCTTCCCATGCCCAAAAGGATCCACGACACTGTCGTGGGTTGAACCTGAGTTGATGGACAGATCTTTCAACCAGTAGCACTTATCGAAATTTACATATTTAAGCCCTGTGGAGAGACAGGAACTTCCCTTTAAGTGTCAGCCTTCCCATGGGGAGTGGGGGGAATATGGGCCCCGGGCTCCATTCTTCAGAGCGGCCCTGGGCCTCCCCTCCCCCGGCGCCGGGACACAGGCCCCAGGTGCCTGCAGGAGAGCCCCTGAGAGCCGCGGGCAGCTGAGGAACAGCCACAATGGCTGCAGAGCCAAGACCTCCCGGAGCGGCTGCTGAGGAACCCCCCCAGCCCCCACATGGCCCGTGAAGATCCAGCGGGAGCTGATGGAACTTTCTGCAACCAACCCAGCCTATACTGAACTGTAAAATAACATCAAGTAACGAGCAGCATAAAGGGAGTGAGGCTTTCTCCATCGTAAAGCCCGAACAACGAAGACTGTTTGTCATCATGGCATCTTCAGGGTCAGAGAGAAAGAGAAAGTGAGTGAAGCTGAAGGTGGCGGCAGGGAAAAGAGGGAGGAGTCGCGCCTTTCGTGCGCAGCTTAAACCTGCTTTTTGCAGACCGTGGTAAAAACTGTAATATCACAAACTGTTTTTCTCTTTAATCCATTTAAAGACATGGGGGATGAGAATTCTGTGTGCAGTCTGTGAGAGAAACAAAGGTGACCACGCCAGGTTACCCAGGAGCTGTGAGAGGTTGTGAGAGACTTTTTAAAATTTCTGTGAAGAAGAGAGCTGTTGTTTTCAGGCTGGAATTTTGTCTGTCCTTAAATGAGAATACCCCATGTGTGCCCCATGGGACAGTGTGGAAGAGACTGTGATTTCTTTGCATGGGAGAGATATTTTTTATGGCAGCAGATTTTTGGGCGGGCTGTTGCTGGTGCAGTTTGGGAACCACGAAATGCAAAAGAGACCTCTATTTCCTCAAATAGTAGAGAGACTTTTAAGAACTGTAAATGCTAACCAAGAATCATCCCTTGTTATCCTTTGTGTGAGTTGGATAAGAGGGGGAGGGTGCTGGAGAAAGGGAGGTTTTGTTTTAATCTCTTATTATTTCTTTTTACACTTAACTCCGTTAGTAATAAACTTTTTCATATTCTCTAAGTTTGAGCCTGCTTTGCATCTCTCCAAATCTCCTATCTCACAGAAGGTAAGAAAATGTGAACTAAACCACTACAGAGACCTTCAGGCTCTGCTATGCTACAGGAGTTATTTTAGGCATAGGACAGCCTGGGACCTGCTCAGATGTCACTTTCCTTCCTGTTTCTCCTGGATTGCACCGGTGGTTTATTCTCCATTTAGTCTCATTGGAGCAGTGAAAACTCAAGTCACACTTCATGCGGACATCCCGCATCCCCGAGGATGGACACAGCTCCCAGAAATTGTGCAGGGACCTGAGAGCAGAGGGATGGAGGCCTGAGACAGGAGGACTCTCCCAGATGGACCTCCTCCATGGCTCTCAAGGTACATCCACGGCTCAGGGGAGACAGACTGACCCATTTGGAAGGGGAGAAGCCAAAGGGATTTCAGTCCACGCTCATGGTTGGGCATGCAGGGAACTTTTTCCCAAACCAGACCAAATGAAAAAAACAAATATTTGCCAGAATGAAAGTGTCAAATGCTTGGCAGCTCTCCCTCTGCTTTGTTTCTTTTGTTCATGGGGGCTTCAACCAGTTAATAACCATGTGATCCATGGATTTACTTCCTTTGGGTCAGGGAGGTGGGATCATCCTGAGCCAGCTCAAGACAAATGTGCTTATTTTTTCCTAAATAAAATTTAAAGCAAGGAGAAAAAGGGGGGGGGGGGGGG
>VZRV01010566.1:2589055-2659755 GCA_013398115.1 Falcunculus frontatus
GGGGGGGGGGGGAGGGAGGGGCAGCCCAGGGGCATCAGACTCTGCTCCCAGTGAACAGGGACAGAATGAGAGGAAACAGCCTGCACCAGAGAAGGTTCAGGTTGGACATCAGGAAGAATTTCCTCATGGAAAGGGATGTCAAGCTTTGGAATGGACTGCCCAGGGAGGTGGTGGTGTCCTCATCCCTGAAAGTGTCCAGGAACGACTGGATGTGGCACTCAATTCTCTGGTGGCACTCAATTCTCTGGTCTGGTTGACAAGGTGGGGATCAGGCACAGGTTGGACTCAGTGATCTTGGAGGGTTTTTCCAACATAAATGATTCTGGGATTCTGCCCCTGCTTAATTAGTCAGGCTGATCTCCACTGGGAGACGACACAGCAGGACCTGAGCATGGGATTCACTGCACAGATGGACCAGCTTGGTGAGTTCAGTCTCCAGAAGGTACTGGTTTTATAGACACATCTTTTAGTCAAGATGATGGGAAAGGGGATAGAAAGGAGGGGACCCTCACCCCTGCTTACTTACTGACTTACATACTTACAGCACTCTGCGTTCATTAGGCAGGCTTAGGGCTTGCTGGTGAGCAAATCCACTGCTCAGAGAGCTCAAAACTCCTCTCTCAAACCCTCAGCCAAGTCCACACTAATGCACTGCTCCCAACTGCACAGGTACTCAGCCCTCCTCCAAGCCCTGAGAGCAGGAAAAGCTAACTGCAATAAATGCAAAGCGATTCCATTTGATTCTACCTTTTAAATGTAACACTTAATTAACTCTACTGGGGCTTCTTTCACGCTTACTGCTTGTGTTGCTGCGCCACCGAGGTCAGGAAAACACCTTCTCCACTTGCACAGAGGGGCCCTCCCTGCTCTGTGCTGGCATCCCATGAACCATAGACCAGGCCCTTGGGCACACAGAGCCTGGCCCCAAACTGTGAGAGCTTCTTCTTCAGAAACCTGGGAGCTGATGGTGGATTTTTACTGCTCTGCCTGACCCTCGCTTGGACTTCAACCCAGCAACTTCACCAGGCTCTGGTGTTCAAGTGGAACAGCAGAAACCCAGCTGTCAACCCGATAGATCCAACATTTAGAGTCAGCAATGCTGAACTCTCCAGAAGAGAAAGAAAGAAAAGCAGAGATGGGGAGTGAAGGGAACAACATGAACCAGATGTTTTAAGCAGCTGGCATCGCTGTTTCTCCCAAGATGCTGATGAACGGGAACTCCGCGGCTTGACAGACCCCCATCAGCCACCCTCTTACTGTGAACAGAGAATTCAAATCAGCCCTGCTAGATTTAATCATCTTCTCCCTTTAAATAATAAACTGGGGGCAGGACAGGAAAAGGATTTATTCATGTCACTAACTGTCAAAAAAATGTTTACTGTGCCGAAATAACCCACAGTAAGAAAAAAAGAAGAAGAAGAAAGAGAAAACACCCAGAGGAGAGGGAAGTGTGAGAACATCAGCTCTGCACGAGGGACTTGGACATGCCCAGGTTGACATTGAGAGGGAACAGACATGAGCTCTTCCAGCAGACATTAACAGGGAAAGCAGAGCAGGAAGGAAGGGGGAAGCACACTGGTTGGCTCAGTGTTTGAGCTGAGCTCAGCTTTTTGGGCAGAGCTGAAAACACGCATTTTTTAAAGCAGAGTTTGTGGTGTAGCACCAAACTCCAATACAAACTCAACAGGTTGCACAGCAGCTGCCCCCAGCCCTGGCCTGATACAGTGCATGACAGCAGACCAGCTTCTCAAAAAATCTTCAGAGAGAGGAAAAAAAGATATCAGAAGCAGGGCTTCAAGATGCTCCTCCTGCCAGAGAAAGGTCAGGGGATGCCAGAGGCCTGAGAAATAACAGCAAAAATTCAACGTACCAGGAAAAACAAAGACTTTGAAACATTACTGAAATGGCCTCCAGCTCTGTCACACCAGGCATGAACCCTTTACAATAGGGCATGCAAAGGGCTCAGAACACAAAAGGCTTGAGCAATCTGGCAAAAGTCCATCAAGGACTATTAAACATGAAGATACAGATTAACTTTCAGCTCAGGAAACCCTGAAGCCAAATGCCCCAGACTGGGAGGGAGCAAGACATAGGTGCAGGTTCTTTCTCAGGATCCTGCCCCTCGCTGGAGCCCCACCAGGGAACTCAGCACAGCCACTGGACACTGCAGATAAAGGGGCTGAGGGCCACATTTCACCAGTGCAGGGGCTGTGAGGCTGCTGGCACAGTCCCAAGAAGAGCAGCCCATTAAGGGGGACCCGTGGAGAGCTGTACCCACCCACATCTTGCCCAGAGAAGATGTGGAGGCCCCATCCCTGGAAGTGTTCAAGAACAAACTGGATGGGGTTTGGAGCAACCTGGTCTAGTAGGAGGTGTCCCTGCTCATGGTAGGGGTGTGAAACAAGATGAGCTTCAAGGTCCCTACCAACCCAAACCATTCTGGGATTCCATGGCATCTAGGACCCCTTCCCCATCTGCAGCTTGTAAATGGCAGCAGGCACAGAGCAGACCCCATATGGAACATCCCATCATTCAACAAACCTATTACAACTGTGCTTTGCTGGAGCACGGCCTTCCAGACAGCCTTTCCAGACTGGACATACCACAGTTTTCCAACAGCTTGCAACGAAAATACCCCAAGCTCCCCTGCAATTTACTTCTGTCATCTCATGCCAACTCAGCCTGTCTCCTTTCTCCCATCCTGTTTTTTTATACTGGTGCTCACAGCAGGAACCTCATACAGATCAATTTGTTGGTGTTTTGAGCACGTTCCCAAGCTTTTAGAGCTCTCCTGTGCTTTAGCAGCTATTTCTCAGCCTGGGAGACACTCTGCTGGTGGGATTGAACAGCATAGTGGAGGTGCAGTGGGAGCCAGACCAGGGGCTCACATTCCCAGGTTGAGGCTTAAAGGAAACGGCCACCTGCAGAAAACAGTCAGCAGGAAAATTAGGCACCAACAGCATGGAATTCCTTGTTCTCACATCCCCCTCGGGCTGCCCAGTATCTAGGAATGCCCAGAGGCCTTTCTAGATAAATCAGTGCAAACGACAACCTTATCACAGATAATATCAAATAGCTGAACCCAGGAACAAATTGTTTTCTACTCTAAGTCTGTACCTTTCATCACAAGTCCTTAGGGGACAAGCAATGGAATGAGATTCCCTCCTGTCAGAATTAAATCAGGAGGACTGTTACAAGAAAATGAACTCAACTGCTGCACAATGTCCTTGGACATTCCAGTCTCCTGATCCAGAGGTGGTCCAGCACAGGCACATGGAGAGCAAGGTGAGAACCAAGAACCACGGGGAAGCAGATCCAACCCATGCCTCATAACTTATTCCAGCAGCAGGATGTCGTTCCAGCTCCATCTGCAGGAATTTCTGTCAGTGAGAAAGCCTTGGAGGTTAGATGGGAAAGATGTTGCTCTGGGAAGTGAAGGAGGCTGAGGTTGGTAGGGAGAACCAGGCTGCAGGTGAGAAAAGCAGGGAGGATGGTGAGCCTGGAGGTTGTATAAAAATACCATTAAATAGCTTGGAAAGTCAAGCGGGTTGGGTTTCTTGGCATAATCCCACAGGCAAATGCTGAATGCAGCTTCCCAAGAGTGCCTTCTAGCAACCTCCACAAATTCCCTGCTCCAGCCCATACTCTTCTTGTATTCAGTCTCCCCATACAGCCAAAGTTTCCAGGAGGAACATTTGCTGAAACTGGATTTTACAGGAGTATCAGAGAACATTTGCAAAATGAAATCTGAGTTGACAGAAGAGGACATGAATGATACAAATTATATTTTAAAAAAAGTTACTCCTCTAGATCGGGGAATCACAACTGGTATGTCTTTGCAAAATTATTCACCCCTTTAATTAGAGGTTTTGAGGGGATGGGAAGTCAATTAAGTCTCTGTGATGCTTCAAGTAACCTGACATGATTTGGGCATCAAGCTCAGACTAAAAGAAGTAGAAATCCGGCTGGTTTCCTAAGTAACCCATCCTATAGAATCATTAGGGTTGGAAAAGAGCTCCAAGACCAAGTCCAACCCCTAAAAAAGTGGAACACCATTAAGAGGTACAAAAAAAGACCTTCGGTACTTTCACATCTACGGAAAAACCCCTCAAACTTATTAGATTTCAGGGGAAAAAAACATCCCAGACTTTCAAATCTGCACAATTTTTAAAAAAATTATATTTAGATGTTATCTATATAGCACCAATCACAGCTAGGAAATGCATGAGCACGTTATGGCTCACAGGAGAAATCCCTGCAGGTTAAAGAAACATGAGAGAGAGAAGAGTTCCCAGCATGGATCGCCAGTCTCAGAGCTATGCAAAGCATGGAGAGAGCCTCACACAGGAAACAAGGAGAACTGTGACCTTGAGATGAGAACACATCTGTAATATGTCTATAAAGATGTAAATCTCCTATTTACATAAAATACCTGAGCAGGTAGCCAGGAAGCCATGCATAAAAATCCTGCACCAAGCTTCCAAGAAAACCCCTCATCCAACTTCTCTGCTCCCACCTCCATATCCATCCATGGCAAAGCAGTACTAAATGCCTCTTTTCCTCCCCACAGTTAAGAATACAAGGCCTAAACACTGGGCATTTTAGCTGAATTATCAGCATTTGCCGTGCTGGGCTTTACCTATGCAGACAGCAATCATAGGGGGGAAAAAAAAAAAGAAAAAAAAAAGAGGAAAAATCCTGTACAACTTATTCAAAGGCTGGAAACACCTCACAGCCCTGGTTGTTATAGGGTGATTTTCTTGTATCTCTCTTCAAGCAGAAAAGCAGCACAATATGGACTAGAGATCTAAAGTGGCAGCTGGACTGACCAAGAAGAAAGTTTGGTGGGGGTAGTACACGCTCAGCAAAACCAACAGCATCCTAAATTGGATTGTTTTTACCAGCTTTGAAAACCAAATTGAGGCTTGTAGGAGACTACAGAGAATAATGGTGATTCAGAGTTGGGAACAAGCCTTTTTCCCCAAACTGCCTTTGCAGGGGTCTTTGAGAAAAAGAGATGGTAGCAATAACATCTATAATATATATAACATTAACACACAGGGACAGACTGAACACCACCAGATTGATATTATCCCACTTAAATAATGAAGTGCCCTCTACAAAGACAGGATAAGTGCAGTCTCAGACCACAAGGCCAAGCAGGGTCTAGACAAAACAGTATTCATGGAAAATAAGATGGCTTAAATTTCCCCCGTGAACCCGTGCCAAACCATTCCTGTTAGACAGACACCTCCAAACGCCGTTGAAAAGCCAACAGGGAGCACCAGCAGGGATACAAGGACAGATTCCAGCAGTTTCATACCTTACCAGCCTGAAGCTCTGAGCAAGCTGGTCTAGTGGAAGGTGCCGCTGCCCATGGCATGAGGTGGAACAAGATAAGCTTTAAAGTCCCTCACAACCCAAATCATTCAATGAGTCCATGATTTCCCAGTGCTTTCCCTCAGGAGGGACCTCTCCCATTGCAGCATTGCCTGTGATCACTGGGACTCTGCTCTGGAAAACAACATTAGTGACATTTTGAGAAAGCATCATCTCAGGTCTCTCAATAGCTTTATAACAGATCCACCTTTCAGTTGCTGCACTGAGCCACATCCACACCCTTTAGGGTGCACCAACAGGTCACAGATACTATGAAAAAAAAAAAGCCAAAAGGCCTTTTGCAAGGACGGAAACAGTTCTGGGACAGCCACCTGGGGAGAGAAATCCAACCAATATCCAAAGAACTCCCTGTTCCCTGGTCTGCTCCAGCGCAGCTTCATCAAGAACTTGGTTCCCCCGTGGATGGGTTGGTCAGAGATGCCAGAACAGACTCCTGTCACCCTCCCGGGGTCACCCCTACCAAATAAGCACACACCATTATGAAGGATCAATTAAAACCAGCAGGAGCAGAAGAGAAAGTGCAATTCCACCCAATGTTCAACTTTTCCATCCCAGTTTTCCTGGAGGTTTTTTGGGATCGGTACCTTTTGCCTATGAACAACAATAAAACTACTGATTAAACTTAAAAGGGGGTCTGTCTTTGAACCAGAGGAGAGGCACAGAGTGGGGGGGGAATGCATTATTTAAAGGAGGGTTTGTGTTTTCTACCCCAGCAGCCACCACGAGATTTACCAGGCAAAGCACGGTACTACTACAGTCAAAATCCAAGTGCCCGCAGATGAACATTCCATGGTAATGCATGCCTGAATAATCCCTTTATTACACCTTCTGATTGTAACTTTAACAAGGAACAATTTTTACAGCTAATATTTTGGAGAACTGCAAGGAGGTGTTTTTATGGCATGCCAAGAATTCACAGGAGAATGAGTCTCACCTACGTTTACTTCTTCCATCAGGGGACTAAATAGATTTTTCACATAAGATTACCTATCACATGCTGCCTATAAAAAGATGCGGCTGTAAACACCCTGGTTTTAACCTCGGGGCTGGAAGCACGCATCACAAGGAGCAAAAAATTCCTACAGGAAACCTGTCTGGCAAGCTCTTTCTTCCCTGCCGTGGTATCCCGGACACCTCCAGCACCCTGCCAGCTGCTGGAGCAGGGGCTGAGCTGTGGATGAGCAGCGACCACTGCCAGGGAGGCTCTGTGTGTGTTTGCCTATCATTTAAAGTCAATGTTTCTCACTTTTTTTTCCTTTTAAATCAAAGAAGAATTAACCTTTGGGGAGGAAAAGATAAATTAAAAAACCACATGGCCCATCTCCTGCAGTGTTGACACAATAGTTTTCATTTGCAAGCAAATGGAAGTTGAACTTAAATGTCAAATATTCATTTATCAGCATTAACCCAGCTGCCCCTCCCCTCTTTGTCCTCATTCACTCAGGCATTTTTCTTGTTTGCCTTTCAGCGGGCTCATGAGTGCGAATGTAGAGTCATTTTTATGCCCCAGATTACCCCCTGAACTCCTCTGATCCACCACTTGTCCCCCTGACAGGATTGCCTGTTCTAGGCAGCATTAAAAAAAAAAAAAAAATAGAATCGGACTTTCAAAAAGGCTGCCATCCAGGGAGATCCATTCTCATCAGTGGCAAGCCTCCCAGAATCTGTTCTTCATTCCTTTTTCATTTGGAAATGTCAATGCGTGTTGTCAGAGTGCAATTGTTTTCCTTAATCATCCTCAGCAGTGAAGTAGAAAGTACTCATCTTTGCGGTGGGAAAAAGTCACTTGCTTTATTCATACCTCACTCAATTTCAAGAGGATGCTTTCCAGGCTGGCTTGGCCCTCGAGAATCAAGGCTTATACACACGTCTTCTGTACAAGCAATAAAGATCCTTCCACCGGGAAATTCGAGTTTCTTTTGCTACGGTTGCTGCTAAAGGAAAGGCGCAAGCACAAGGACACATCCTAGAAGGTGTCAGAGAAAGCTTAAGGAAAAGCCATCAAGAAACCCGGGCATCCTCTTACTTTAAATGTGGCAACTAGAAAAAGAAGCGGGGCTTTGTCGCCGTCTCGATTTTCATCAAAGCCAGAAAGGCGAACTGCGGAACCTCGTGGCTTTATCGCTCTCCAGAGCTGTTCCGCAGTGTAACAAGCTACTTACAATCTTTTCAGTTCAGTAATTGTTGGGGTTTTTTCCCCCAGCAATCACAAAGAAAAGATGCTGAAAGGTGCAGGCAATAGACTTCTTAAAGAGCTGTTGACAACTCCCAGGAAACTTTTACATTTCGAATGCATTCTGCACACAGTTCCTGTATTTTCTGTGGTTCTTAAGTTCCTCAATTCAGCACACAAAGCTATTTGCATGAAAATAGCATCCTGAGACTTTCTTACAGAAGACATACAATACCTTCCCTTTAAAAAGAAAAAAAAAGAAAAAGAAAAATACACTACATAATTGTAGAATTATGTGTTGAACATCTCAGGTAACCAGGGTAAGAGGAGAACGAAACAAAACTGATTGCAAATATTTTTCTTTCATTTTAGATCCCATTGTTATAAATAAAAGTGGGGAATTCGTGCTCAAATATGTAATAATCGAAATATGTACTAAGTTAAGTTGTAACNTCGAGGACCCAGATAAGGAACATCATGGACCATCAGATAACAACCCCTGGTGATGAAGGATCAATCAAGCCCAGGATGTGCTTTGTGCACCCCAGTTCCATGAATGGCAGAGTCCATGAATAAGTTAATTAACAAAAATAATACCTCAAATCCGGACTTTACGGGAAAGAAACTGTATATAAACAAGCTAACGGAGGTAGCTGTTGTGAACGGAGGGAGGTCTGATGCGATAGAGGTCAGATCTGTGTTCACCCAGTTCCAACCCCGGGCTTGGCACTGTCTCCTTTTCGATCGTGGCTTTGTGTGTTTGAACTCTCGGACACAAAGTAAAGTTTTATACTTGTTTTTATCTTCAATTTGGCTTACATATTTATTACACCATCAAGTTCTCATTCTCCAGCTGCCACTCACAGTGGTATTCCTGGATACACTAATCTAGTGTCGTTATCATTCTCTAAAGGCAAGAAGAGCTTTTAATAAAGTAAAGACAAATTAATTTAATGGTTTCACTGTCTGTGTTTCTAAAAACACATGTAGATTTCCTCTTGACCTGCAGAGAGAAAATTCTGTATTGCTATATTATTGGATAAACCCACTCCTGATGAAAGATAAACATCCCACCTGGTAAGCACCTTTTTCCCAAAGTCCCAGAGAAATGGCTGGAACCTGTGATGCACCACACAGGTCAGCTGAGTGTTAGCTGAGAGATTAAATCTCTTTCTAGAGGAGATGATCCTCAATAAATCCACCAGACTACAAATTCCACCACGATAAAATGTTTTGGGTAGCCAGCAACTTTCACCTAAGGATGCTGCACCTCCATTCAGCATCTTAAATTACACCAGGCAGTAAACAGGACAGTTGGCAGTTCAACATGTTCCAGATTAAAACAGAGGAAAAAAAAAAAATCAGAGGGATGTGTTTACTAAATTTTACACTTGCTAGTGTTTCTGGGTGAAAATGTTCAGGTGAGAGATTGCTCCTAATGCTGGATGTTGGGATGAGCAAGGTATTTTCCAAGTATTTTAGGTCCTGGAGTCCTCATTTCTGCTTCAGAATTCCTAGTAAAGAAGAGGTATCTGGCCTCAAGCTGTGCCAGGGGATGTTCAGGTTGAACATCAGGAAGAACTTCTTCACAGAAAGGGTTGTTAAACCATGGAAGGGGTTGGCCAGGGAGGTGGTGGAGTGACCATCCCTGGAGGTATTCAACAAACAGTTTGTGGCACTCAGTGCTCTGGTTGACCAAAAAAACCCAAACAACCCTACAAACAAACCAAAACACCCACAAAGAATAGCAAATCAGTGGAAAGAAGCCCAGGCAGCAACTGGACTTTTCTTTGTGAACATCCCAGCTTCAACACTGCTTTTCTCATAAACAACATCAAGACCATCTCCTAAAATGGCACACAGGAAGAACTTTTTGTGTGAACAAATGCCGAATTATCTTGATGGCTGGCATTATCCAGCATATCATCACACAAATTCATTTTTTAAAAAAATGACAAGGTCACCTCCAAACAACTCTTAAGTAGCTATTCTCATGCAAGTGTTTGTGTGCACAAATGCCAGAAAAGCACAAACAACAAGAAGTATACTGAAAGTAAAAAAAAAAAAGTTAAAAAATCATTGCAAGTAGAGGACCTCTCTCCCACAAGGCAGCAGGAGCTTTTTATATTTTAACACTTCTGACTGTTATTGCAAAGGCAGGAAGAAAAGACAAATTAGAAAGATGAGAAGGTAGCAAAGCACAAGGTCAGCAATAATGTGACTCCGAGGTATTATTGAATTCAGTCAAGGTTAATCACAGGAGCCAAGTTTTTACCTTGGTGCCCTCACCAGGTGGCTAAACATGATGTAAGGATCCAGCCCAAGAAACATTAGATTCTCTCATTTCTGCCTCACAGAGAAGTATTTGCAAGACCCTGATTAATTAAACTAATAAACCACAAGTAAAAGCCTGGCCTCATGCCACTTTTTGACAAACACATTGTGCAGGGGTGTCACATTAACAGCCCTTATCCCATCGCGAGGGGATGGGAGCCAGGAGCAGGGAAAGAGCAGCACCTGGGGAGAACAAGACAAACCAGCTGATTTTCAATTAAGAGTTGAAATAAAAATGAAGTGCTTTTAGTGCTCGGCCTTCGAACTGCCAATACTCTTAAATAACACAGATACCTGGCCGTCCTAAAGCCTTGTTAAATCAACTTCATTTGTTTAAAGCAGAGCTCAGCAGCACTTATTTAACAAGCACTGCTTCAAGCATGACTCAACACAGGGAGAAAGCTTTTTGGGGCAAAGGAAAATGTCTCAGAGGGATGCTGGGAGAAAAAAACCTCTCTTTGGACCAGAAATCACTCACCACAGCAGCTTCTGGACAGGCTCGGAGCATCTGAAGATCATCTGTCTTTCCTCAGGCTGAGGTAGGTCCTAGTTTGTCCCAGAAAGGAATGCTGATGTCCCCAGAGGCTAGGCAGTTCGTGAGGGGTTGAGGTTGGGATTGCAGGCTCCTGGAGGGAGAAGCACACACCTCAGAATGTGGCCGAGCTCAGGACACCCTAAACATGCTCCTCTGCTACCACTTCCTCCTTGCTGGCCCTGCTCGAGTGCTCGAGGACCTTTAAAGCATCACACCTGGTTTTGGCCTGGAGGTTGGAGGGTGGAGGTTGAATTTGAAAGATGGGTGCTGATGTCTTTACAAAAACCTCATTTGGATGGGGGTCTTTAAGAGAAATGGGTCTTAATGCCTGTACTGACCTCAAGCCCAACAAGTTTGGTTATAGAACCCAGGCAGTTTGAACTCCTGAACTTTAGGGTAATGGGAGAAATAGCACAAAGCCCATTGCAGAGCCCAGATGGTCTGTCTGAACATCTAGTGGACCTGCAGAACCCAGACAGCCTGAACTTCCGAACTTTGGGGGAAAATGACATATTCAAGGAAGGGAATGTGTGGTAGGTGGTTCAGGAAGGCTGTACCTTCCTAGTACCTCAGCCAGTGGGGAAAAGAAGAGGGCAACATGATCCGGAGTTTAGGATGAAAGGAGGCTGTGCCCTCCAAAACGGAGAGAGAAACCACACGGGGGTCGAATAACATTGCAGGACTCCTCTGTCTCCTTTGTGGACACTGGCTTTTCATAGCATGGTTTTTTCCACACAAATTGGAGCCTTGTTTTGGTGGGTCAGCAGCATCCAAAGTGTCAGTGGGATCCATTGTTGGGGGATGCCTCCAAAGCCCCGTCTCTATGCCCATTTCAGTCCCTGTAACATTTCACAGCCTATTACCTGTCCCTTGTAATTCAGCCACCTCCCACCACAGGTCGACCTGTGCACACGTTATGCAGATTCCAGCTGTTTCTCCGGTGGTATCCAGGCATCCATTGCAAGCTCCCACCTGTACTGACATCTCCTTCCTTACCAGTTCCATCTGGGTGGATGTACCTCAGGCACCACTGCTGCTGCTGCCGCCTCACCATCCTGGTTATTTAGGGCTGAGGGAAGCTCCTGGACCTTCTTCACTGCATTTTAAGTGCTCAGAGCTTCACGTTTCATTAGTGGTGACTCTTCCCTGTCATTATCTTCTGCTCTAGTTTCTGTATCTGGATCTCCTTGATCCATTTACTCCAATCCCTGACCCTCATCTTTTGATGCAACACACAACTAATTCTTCACAAGAGCCTCTTTCCTTCTGCCAAAGATCTCTCCAGGAGCAGCTTTGAGTTACAGCCAAACCCATTCAAAGGCCCCTTCACACACTTATCCTGAAGCTCTCTTTCAATCAGTTCTCCTCGTGGAAGTGCTCTTGTCCACACATGCTTCAGGAGCTCGTGCTCTCCATACAAAGCCTCTCAGCACCTCCAGAGTGGGCTTTATGGACCAATGTGCATTAACCTTTCCTCTTAAAAAGCTGAATACAGAGAACCAAGGTTATCCTAAAGGCCTAATAACCAGCAGAGAGCAGGAGGAATGGCTGCAGCCTCACAGAGTGTTGAGCTGCCTTCTTGGGATGCTTGTATGAGGGAAATAAGCACAAAAGTATTTTGAAAGAGTGCTCCTTCATCTCTCTCAAAACTACCAATAATCACGAGTTAATTTTCTCTGTCCTGTTAGAGTTTGTTTGACTTCTTGAGAAATTATTACCTCTCCTTAAGGTTAGGCTGATACAAGCACCAATGATTTTTCAAGAGCTCAGCTTCAGGCTTGTAGAACAGCAAAATTATCATCACATATCATTAGGTAAAGCAGAATTTTCATTATTTAAAGGAAAAATTATATGCATTAATATTCTCTGTGATAAATGCAGAAGCACATCTGATAGAATCAGAAAATATCCAGAGCTGGAAGACACCCACAAGGATCATCACGTCCTACTCCTGGCCCTGAACAGGATACCCCAACAATCCCAACCTGTGCCTGAAGAGCATTGTCCAAATGCTCCTTGAACTCTGGCAGGTTTGGGGACATGACCATTCCCTGGGGAGCCTGTTCAGTGTCTGACCACCTCATCTCACACTACTGGATATAAATATCTCGGAAAAAAGCCTGAACTCTTCTGGACTATCAACATAATACAAAACACAAATCTAACTGAAATTGTGGCAAAAGTGCAATACCACACAACCACACACACTTCATTCTTGTAGCAGTTGAGACCATAAGACCTACCAAGAAAACACAAAGCCCACAAGCAATTGAAGCTTTGTGGCAGGCTGCCACCAAGGTCTGAGCTCTCCCCCTAGGGTAGGGTGAGCTCCCACAGACCTTCACTCTGTTATGCAGATGTTCTGTACTTGGTTGGCCCATCAGCCCCCCACCCCTTCCTTTTTAATATCTATGTCCCTCATTGAATATTCATGATTTCTAGAAAGTTCTTCATTACTCAATGCCCCATTGGCTTACAGTTCTCCAGTCCCACCCCTCTCCTTCCCTATCGGTCCTGACCTTGTCATTTCATGTTCACTCCACCCCTTGGCCCTCACCCGATTGGTTACTGATGCTCTACCCACCCCTTGTTCCACCCCATATTTAAACCTGGACCCTCCTTTTTTCTGGGCCTTTTGTCCCTGGACCCCTTCGGCATTAAATCTTAGAATACCGTACAAAAGGTCCCTCCTGCCTCCTTATTCCCGGACTGTGCATCAGGATTATTGTGTGAGCGTTGGGCCATGTGCTTTCACTGCACCCAGTGTGTTTGTGTGCACGTCTGTGAATTCGCTTCTATAGCACCACCTAAGTGCCCCTGACAGGGAATGGCCACTGAGGACCAACTCCTACCCGGGACGCTCGGGGAGGACACAGAGGCAAGACCAACATCTGGGCTGGACACCGCTGCCCACATCAGTTTACTTCTCACCTGCCTCCATGCATCTAAATTTAAACCATCACGAGTGCCCTGCTGGAAAGGTGTAGAGGAAATGGCAGCATTCAGATCCTGGGTTTAAAACATTTGCTGTCCAACGCTATGTGGCCCTTTCCTTAGAGATGCACCCATGCTTTGGGGAGGGGAAAAAAGGTATGAAGGCATTAAGTGCATTGGAGCACTCTACTCTGCCAGCCACACCAGCCCAAAGAGTAGGACAATGCCAAACCAGCCACCCCACTCCGTTCCACTGGTGAGCTCCAAACTGCAAAAACTGAGGCTGTGCAAATCACCCTGCTCTGTGAGCCCTGCCGTGAGCCCTGGCAGCCCCCCAGCTCACTCACACAGAGTGCTGAGAGGGGGATGCCTCCCATGCTCACCCAGCCTGGGGCTGACACTGTCCGCATGCTGAGGAAAGGGGTTGTCTCAGCCTTCTGTTTCAGAAGCAAGAAGTAGAAAAAGGGACAAGGCTGTGATTATTATTCGAGGTTTCAGAACCGGGAGGGATGGGGGGAGGCTGGAAAATGTCACAGACTTCTTGTGGAAGTGACACAGGCTGGCTTGTGGGCAAATTAACACAACAGGGAGAATTGGCTCAGGCTCATCAGGGTAATGAAATGTGATATCCACTGGAGAAAGCAGGGGCAGGGACAGCTCCACTTCGCTGTAGCAGCGATGCCCTTTAGACAAAAGACTCCCTGGTGGAATGCAAAACAGCTCTGGGACAGAGTGTATTCAATCAGGATCCAAGGATAGCACACCCATAACCTCCTAAGTAGATCTCTTCTGCTTATTTCTGTGCTGCACCAGGATGTGCCTAAGAGTATTTGGGGAGCAGGCACTCAGAAAATACTGCCATTTTCCTTTTCTCCTCCCTAACAGTCCTTTTGTTCAGGGTCCAGACCAAAAGGTCTCAACCCAAAAATCCTTGCTGACTACACATGTACAGGCCACATTTATCAGTCACAGGTTCTTTAAGACTGACTGACAGCAACTGCTGGACCACACAGGGAGGCAAATTCACCTGGCAAACAGCTCTGCCCATCCACACACCTCTTTTCTCCTCCAGATCAACCCAAACCTGCCAGCACTCATTTCCTGCGAGGACAGATAAATTCCAGCTTCTTTTAAACTCTCCTGTTAGAGACCACTGGTTGTTAGGATGGTCTGTGTCATCTCAAGACCAGCAAGGAAATATTCCTTGCTAAGAAGCGGGACTGCCATTCCCACCTCTTCAGAAATGCTTTTTGGTGCTGTCCTGACCTCTACTCCCATGGCACATCCTTCTAACAGCTCCCAGCCCTTATCACTCTCTCCAGGCTTGCAGATGAAGACTTGTCTTTTGAGCTATTATAGTTTTTTCTGCAAATCAACCTTCTTTCAGGGCCCTCTGCCTTGCCCTTACCTTCCCATCTTCTGTCATTACAACCAGATTAATTTTTCTGTAAGCGGGACTCCTGGAAAACTCTTTTAGAGGAACTTCAAGGAGATCCCAGGAAAGGTTCTCCAAAACAGCTCTGTTCTTGCCCTAACGTGGTTTGAGCATTGTACACACCTACGGAGCAGGAAAATTCCCACTACCCTGTGGATAACACCACCTGAGAACTCCTCTGTGAGTCTGCTGTAGCTCTGAGTAAAAGGGAGTCACCAGTCCTAGGGAGAGGAAAAAAAAAACAGGGATCACAGCTTTAACTTCACTTTTCACACTTTCCTTCACAGAGGAAATGCTGCATTAAGCTGTTGGGTGAAGCATAACACATCCCACACTTCCCCTCTCAGCTCAAAACGTGTAGCCTTCTATTACAGAATCCCAAATTCCTGTGCTCAGGCAGGTGATTATTTGTTAAATAATTTCTTTGGTGCTGCCTGGACTTGAATTATTTTTAGTGGATCCATAACCAAAGATGCCAACCCTTGTCCCTGAAAGCCTGAGCTGCTGTGACATTCTGTTTTCCCTGAGACTGTTGCCTCAAACCCATCTCCTGGACCTTGGAGCAACACACAGATATTTGTTTCTCCACACATCTTGTTTTGGGTTTTTTAACGGCTTTAAATACGCTGTTGCAAAACCGTTGACTTTGCAAACCAAGTTTCCACACGGAGCAGTTTATCTGCTGTGTTGCATCCTAATTTGGATGTGTGTTTTAAGAAAGGTTCTGCAGGCAGCAGCAGCCAGGCTTTGGGAAGTTACATAAATCAGTACATTCACATCTGTATGTGCTAACAAGGAATGAATGCCTCTTTCCCTTCCAGTTAGCATTTGTGTATGTCACGGGTACTGCTCCCTCTCCCCACCTTTCCCACTGTCTTCAGGATACAACCACAGAAACTGTCATATTGAATTACACTGATAAACCATCCCATTTGGTGCCCTCTCTCCAGTCATACCCCACACCAGCTGCTACAGATTTAACACTCCTGCTAATTGACAGTGATGTAACAGCACCACCACGAGGGACATATTTCCTTTGCATTAGGGGCCCCCCTCCTTTCCTTCCGCGTTTTGTCACATGGATTTTCATCCTGCCTCACACACCTGTGAATGTTGTATGTTGAGAACATCTGCTGTGGGATTTTTAGGAAAGACAGCAGTATCAGCCATGAAGATGTTCTGAGGGCTGGAGCACCTCTGCCACAAAGACAGGCTGGGAGACCTGGAGTTGGTCAGCCTGGAGAAGACTCCAGGGAGACCTGAGAACCCCCTTCCAGTGCCTAAATGGAGGTGTATAAAAAGGAGGGAGAGTGACTTTTTACATGGGCTGATAGCGACAGGAAAAGGGACAATGATTTTAAACTGACAGAGGGAGGTTTAGACAGGATATCAGAAAGAAATTGTTCCCTGTGAAGGTGGGGAGGCCCTGGCACAAGTTACCCAGAGAAGCTGCAGCTACCCCTGGATCCCTGAAAGTGTTCCAGGCCAGGTTGGATGGGGTGTGGAGCAACCTGGGATAGTGGAAGAGGTCCCTGCCCCTGGCAGGAGGGTAGAACAAGATGGTCTGTAGTGTCCCTTTCAACCCAAACTGTTCTGTGATTCTGGCAAGGAGTTTTGCAGTTTAGCACATTAACTGAGTGAACAACTGTCGATTCCTGTATTGCCCCTCAGTTGCAGGTGACCAGCTCTTAAACATCCCAAAAAGGGCTGCCTACACAAGGGCAGGGGATGACTTGAACATCTCGGTTATGTTCTGTCTCTTCTGCAAATGGGAACAGTCCTTGCAGCTAAAGCAACCTCAGGAAGGGCAATTTAAAAAATGTGACACTTGCTGTAGCAGGGAAGCCTTCCCTTGTCTCTAACCACTGTCAGAGCCTATCTTCCCAGACCTTCTGTTTGTGCTGGATCACCCTTCCTACCCACTGGAGGGCTCCAGGCAACGTACCAGCTCCCACAGATACAAGCAAGACCTCCTCCCACCCCAAGGCAAGGAAAGAAGGAGCCAGGCCAGACTCAGCCCAGCTGGAAATCTTCCTCCTGTGCACTGGGCATGCACACAGCCCCATGACTCAGATGAACAAAACCCATGGATAACTGGATGTTGCAGATATCCCACAGCAATGAAGGGATGGGGTTGGGCTGCCTTGCAGAGTTCAGCTTTCTCCCTCGGCCAGGAAATTTGAGGCGTAATTAAAATGAAATGTTGGTGTCTGTGTTGCATGTTGAAATATTGATGGAGGGAGGCATAAAGCATTTTATGAATGCAGGCTTCCATTTTGTGATTTACTGCCCCCAAACATCACTTTCACAGTACCTACTTGAGAAAAAAATGGGGAGAGATGAAAGAGCAATAGGGGTTTTATTGCTGCAGAAAATGAGAAGGGAATTGGACAAAGTTAAATACCATGTATTGAGATAGTCTTTGGCTCTGAACATCAGATACAGTAGGAGCTCACTCACACCTGGAAAAGGTCCTCTGAAGTCTATGGACATTTTTTTTCCCCTTACCTTGTGCCATAGCAATGGTGGGAAGGGGCTACACTGCTTTTAACTGGAGTTTAAAATAGGTCAAGCCCCTATTTGTAATGAGACTTGGAGTGAAGTACTCAAAGCTGTGTGGGAAGGCACAGGAAGGACTCTCCATCACCTTTACTTGCGACTCTGTCTTTATTACTCAGCCCTACCAAGTACAGTTCAGCCAAAGGGAACTCTGGCTCCATCCTTATTTCAAAAAAGGGAATGAGGAAATATTCAGAGAATATTTAATTAATGACTTAATTACAGCACAGGCTAAGACAGAGGCCTTTGCTGTAGCAACAGCAGCAGCTAACTCTGCCTGAAGTTTATTTGCCACAGAAATGAGTGGCAAATTTGCCTCCAGGATAAGAGAAATCCCAAATCTGAGTCAAAGACAAGACATGCACAGAAGCACTTGAGTTTGCAGGTTGCCACTCAACCCTATCCAATCCCAGGCTCCTTGCTCCCAGTCCCAGCCACTGTCAGGTCCAGCTGAGGTCATGGACAGACCCTGGTGGAGCAGTTCAACCCACCCAGAGTGTAAGATAAGGTGCCCAAATGCTTCACTTCATGGGTCTCTGCTGGTTTGGGCTCAGCCCCGCTCCCACAGCTGGAATATTCTCTTGCCATATGATGCAGGCATAATCTTGTCTCATTTATTTTAATTCCCTTTTCTTCCAAAAATGAAGTTCATTAGACTTCAGCTTTACATTTTCTACCTATGTTTCTTTCAAGTTCCATTTCCTCTGCTAAGCTTAAGAATTTGGCTTTCTGAGCCAACTTAAAACCACTAAATTTTGACCATTGCTTTGAATTCAAGTGTTTACAGGTACAGCTTTGAACCCCTGGCACAAAGCAGCTGTTGTCCCATAAGCTGAGGCAGAAGAGGGAAAAACAAGCAAAACCAACCAAGTTGAATATTCAAAGCTGGCTGGGTGGAAGAGCCCTTACTAACTACTCATCTGGTGAAAATACTTTCAACTTCAAGGTTTGAGCCTGTTTTAACATAGAGATGGGATTCATCCAACAGGGCAACTTCCTTGCAAGATGAATTTTTATATTTCATGCTCTCTTTACAAGTAATTCACTCAGAGCCATGCAACAAAACACTTTATGAAACCCCTCCATGTACTGGTTCCTCAGCAGAAAGTATCAGCGAGAGATCTGTGGAAAATTAAATATATGCACATATTGAGAAAAACAGTAAGTGATAGATACCACTCAATGAAGTTTTATGTGACCAATTGCTGTTGGTGGATATGTGATTTAAAGGTTGCATTAAATATCTGAAGCTTTAACTAATCACTGTATAAATAACTTACAGTGGTGGCTCCAGGCAAACAACTGATTTTCATCTTCTCAGCAGACCTGTATGAACAGAGGTAGATTCAAATTAAGATCTACAGGAGGACAGAAAAAAAAAACTAATTCCAGGAACACTGTTGGAAAACCAGAGAGCAAGCCTGATTATAGCAGCCTGCAAGGAGCAAGAATATCATCTGTTGTTCATCTCCAACACCCACAGCGCCACGGGAAGCAAGGCCCAAAAGGTCTGAGAGACACAAGGAAATTATCCACTGCACAGTCCTTCTCTGGGTCATCCATGAGATTGTTAACAGCAGACAAATCCACCATCCCCAGGACATTCATGGGGGATCGGAGGAACACATTGTATAACCCAAGAGCAGGGGACAAACTCCAACATCTCAGGAGGCCTCACGAAGTCCTTTTAGCTCTTCAATTTAAATAATTTTAATCTGACAAAAGGAGGAATTACTTCAGGGCAGATTCACACAGCAGGAAGGAAATTACACAACTTCCCAACATGACCAAGTATTTGCCATGTTGCAGGAATGTTCAGGAAATAACCTCATGGATGAGCAAGGACAGCAATACCCTCTCATTTTGGGGAGCAAGGGTGAGCACGCAGCCATGGCTTCCCAGGAAAACACCAGATGTTTGGCTGGGTCGGGAAACATTTCCAAAAAGTCTAACTCCTCCTTCCCGGTTTTGAGGTTGTGCACACAGGTTTGGACAATTTAGGGTTATCTGTGTGCAGATGTGGCTCCACCACTGGCCAAGTTAATTGTTAGGAGGAAGGTAATTCTGACATCAATAAACATTACTCTTCACTTTCTCTCCTTCGTGACCCAAGAGACATTCTCGGATTCCTTACAAAACAAGGATAATCATATGTTATTTACCACCTTTAAAGAGCATCCTGTCTCCTTTTTTCCCAAGGATAGTCACTTGGGATAAGGAGAGGAGCTGAAGCTATTGCCCATCTCCTTTAACCAACACACAAGGGGCGGGGAGGGGAAGAAAGGAAAATATCATCAAGGTCAGTTTTCACTAGGATGAGGAAGGAAAGTGCCCTTTTACTGTCCCTTTTGGCTCCTGCTCCTGATGTAGAAATCCAAGAGCTAGTGAAGACAGATGGGTTCATCCATACTGTTGGGGTCTGGATACTAATGAATATTATTTAATGGTCAAGAGCTGTCACGGCGCACACTGATTAATTAGCAGAGTTAGGAGGAGGGTGACTCCACCACAACATCAGCTACTAATAATAGAACCCAAATCAGTCAGGAAGCGTAGCCAAAAGGATGAGGCAACTGCAGGCTATCAGCTCACCTTCACCACAAGAAACAAAGGCAAAAAACTCTTCCAGATCGATTTTTTACATCTCCCATCTCCTGCTAGGAAGAGATGTGTTGTTACAGGGCCAAGTGTCCTCAGGGAGGACCAGTGGGGGCAGAGGTGAACGATCCATGATCGTGGCCGTGGATTGGTGCTGGGAGAGGTTAGTGAACAGATGCTCCTTTTCCCAAAGGATTTGCTGTTTCCTTTCTGCAAGGGGATCCACCCCTCTTTCAGACCTGACAAGAGACCTCAGCACAGCCCCCCTTCACAACAACTTTCTACCTTTTGAGGATACACTTTTACTCTGAATTGAATCTTAAACACTTCGAGGTCTCAATTTCTCCCTGCTTCAGTTCCCTACCTCTACAAATCTCCCCGCATCCATTTCAAGCATAATCTACTCAAAACATGAACTCTGTCTCCCTGTGTGTCTACAGAGCCTAGGGAAAAAAAAAAAAAAAACCAACTCCACAACGAGCAGCTTGTTATAAAAGTTTTCTACACTACTGGAAAACAAACCCAAAAACAAATTAACAAAAGTGACCCCTGGGAGAAGAGAGCTGCACTTAAGCTTCCCAGGTGTCTGGAGGAGTGCACGGAATGATGATGAAATAGCTATATCATATATACACACATTTGTTAGAGCACACACTGACACAGCTGGGAGACACTGACAGCTCTGCAGAGTAAGACTAATTCTAAGCACTGAAAATCATCTTGGTGGAAGGCTTAGGAATAAAAATTATCCAGCCGATCTGACAGAGTGGTCATAGTTTTGGCATCTAACATCTCAGTCTTGCCTTAGCCACAAATTATTTTTCTGCTTCAGCAGAAATCAGAGGTTCATGCTTTTTGTTGACATGGCAGACTTGATCACTGGCTACAGAGGTTAGGAAAATAAGACAGGTGGGTTTTGCACCATGCTTACTGCCAGTGAAGACAGAGGCACAGGGCAAAGAGGGGAAAGATCCTGTCCTGTTCCCTACTTTGCTGGTTTCCCACAAGCTCTAAATTACCCTTTCTGGAGCTCTGTAAGGAAAAAACACAATTCTATGCACTAAAGTGCAGCTAAATCTGCCAGCAGTGTAAATGGAAGCAAGTGAAGTAAAAGCCAATCTAATATCCCTTAAACTAAAACTGGAGTATATCTCAGGTTGTCCCTCAAATTTCATCAGAAGAAGGTACCACAAAGACAGCAAAAAAACCTTCTCCCCAACTCCTCCCTCCTGGCTGGTGACTTCTGGCAATGAACACCCAAAACACGCCCCAGAACCACAGCACCTAGAGTCAGATTTTTCTGGTTTGTAGCCCACAAACCAGCAGGTTTGTAGCAGGTATTTTACAGCATTAATTAATGAAAGCTATGCACCACTAATCAAAATGGGAGCCTGATGCTGCAGTCCACACCTGAGCTCCAGACACAACAATTCAGATCCCGAATTTTGCTGTGCAGATGAAGCGGGTAAGACACACTGGGTGGGCTCTCACTCCTTCCCCCTCACAACAGCCACATCTGTGCACTGGAGAACCGCAATGGCACCAGGAAGGTACCCAAAACTGCAATTGCTTTTAAATATCACAGTTCTCCCTCCTGCCCTATGCTGAATTTGCCCAAAAAAGCAAGACTCAATTTCCAAGGAGCTATTGGGATGAGGCACTCTCAAACCCTTCAGCTGATTCAAGGCACCTGTCAGTCATATAAACCCTCAGTTACCTGCTTAAGAAGGCAGAGCAGCTGCAGTCACCAGGCTTGAGTGAATCAGCCTCACCTGCTCCATTGTGCATCAGAAGAGACAGCTGAGTTATCACAGAGCTCCTTGTGGCCTCAGGCTAAGGTCTGCAGCACCACCACAGAACCTGTATTTATTTCTATGCTGGGCATTTGTTGTAAACTGCTGATCAATACCTGGAGTAAAACCCTCCCTTTGCTGACTGATGCTGCTGCTATTGCCCAGCGGTTGCTCTTTGATCCTGCTGGCTTTAGTCCTTGCTGTCATGGTGGGCAATATCACAATCTCCCACTTGCCCTGGAGCTGTTCATCCTTTTTGTTATTACAATGTGTGTAATGTGAAGAGAAAAGTTCCTGTTTTGTTCTCCCTCTTCTTCTGCCCTTGGCCACTGGGTCTGCTCCTTCTTTACTTTTCAGGCAGTTTGTCCAAAGCCACTTATGAGTTCTCCTGAGCCTGATGATACATCAGAAGTGGATTCCCCAATACACCCTCACACTGGAAACCCTCCCATCCCATGAACAAACATTGCCCCTGTGGGACACACTCCCACTCCTCTCCTTCCCTTTGTGTGACCAGCATGAGGACCAACCTCTCAAACGACAAGGACCTTCTGAGGGGCTCATGGCTGAGGGAAATCCTACAAGACACAGAACCCCAGAATGGTTTGGGTTGAAAAGGTTTAAAGATCATCCAGTTATACCCCATGCCATGGGCAGGGACACCTTCCACTAGACAAGGTTGCTCCAAGCCCCGTCCAACCTGGCATTAGACACCTCTAGGGATGGGACAGCCACAGCTTCTCAGGACAACCTGTGCCAGGGCCTCACCACCCTCACAGGGAACAATTTCTTCACAATATCTCATCTAAATCTTCCTAACATCTAATCTAAATCTATTCCCTTCCAGAGAATGGTCAGGTCTCTTTCCCAGCACCACAACACTGTCACTAACATCTTCGCTCCCCATGGTGCCTCGAGCAGGCAGCAGCAGCAGTTCTCAGTGAAAGCTCCCTTGCCAGAGGACATTAGCTCTGAGATGATAACATAGGACAGCTGGTGCCACCAAGCAATGTCCCCCAGGAACTCACAGCACCAGCAATTTTCTACTCTGGGTCAGAAACAACCACCTCCCTTTCTCCTTCCTCCCCTCCAGCTCCAACACTTCAGCTTTGCAAGGTCATGAACACTGAGGAATAATTTCCAAGACGAGTCCAAAGCACTACTCAGACAACCTTCAACAGCACTTCAGAGGGATGTCAGCCGAAGTCCAAGAGCTGAAACAAACCACCACGAGTGACAGGTCCCTCCTTTCGAGCCCAAAGCCCTTCCAAGCAATACAAAGCTGTCACAGAGGGAAGCAGAGCTGGCTAGAATCACATACAGCTCCATTTTGCTGTAGCACATCCACAAACTTCCCAGCCCAGGCTGTGAATCGATGGCACTTCGTAGTATTTCATCTCTCCCCTCCTCATCCCGCCTGCCTCAGGAATTCTTTATCCCTAGACTTTGAAGCAAGCTGCTATATTATCTAATTCCCGACCCCCAACGGGTGAGGCACAGTGGCATTTTGGGTTCTTAACATTGCCACGTACACAATTTTCCTATTAATTTTGATCCTGCTTCGAACAAACAGTGCAGACAGCATGGTCCAGTGGCCCTTCCAGCAAGAACAAGCAGAGCAGACAAATTCAGTTTCTGAGAAGCAGCACAAAGCTCATTAGGTTGGGGAGGAAGAGAGGTGGTAATGTAAATAAGAGAGTAACCTCATCAAAAGAGTAGGTTTAATGCTAACAAGGAAAAAAAAAAAAATCAGTGCTGCACCTGACACGAATATCATGAGTTTCCAGTAGCAGGTTCTGCACTAGGAAAAATGCAAAATTTGACAATGTATCTCCAGCAGCTCCCCGTACACCACGCTCCCTGCCTGGATACTACCCTGTACTTCCAGCAGTGTGCTTCCACACTTCCCCAGCTCACCCACTGCCCTCCTGGGAGGGCTGCAAATGAAGCCGAGCACCCGAGCACACTCACACAGACAATCCATGAGAGACAGGTACACCCCCCCCACCCAGCGGGGGACTATTTATCACCAAAACACCAAATTACTCCATCTGCTTTCTCAGCCCTGATCGGAGGGGAAAAAAAAACCAAAAAAACAACCAAAAACCAAACAAAAAAAAAAAAAAACCCAAAAAAAAAAACAAAAAAACCCAAACAAAAAGCCTAACAAAAAAGCCCACAAACCAACTACTGTGAAACAGCACCCAAAACCAGATTTGGGAAATAAAATTCACAACTGTACCGTAGAGCAAAGTTCCTGGAGTTGTCCCCTATCCCCTCTAGCACCTCACCACATGCCACGGCCCATAAGCTGCTTCTCTGTCTCCAAGGAAATCGCTGCCTTGGCACATCTTTTCGCCTCTCACCATGTCCTGTATGTTACAGTCGCTCCTTCCTTCTAAACCATCCCCAGGTGTTAAATACCTCACTGATCTCTGAGCAACTGTTCTCACCTGGCTTTGGAGCCTGATGTTTCTGATTCTGATCAGAGGGTTTGTTTACCCAAAAGCTTCCCTACCTTCTCTAATCCTGCCCAATAAAACGTTTGTACAGACAGACCTCACCTTTACATCCACACCCAGGGTCCCTCTCCTGTCCCCTTACTGCTTTTTTCCCTGCAATTGCAAAGTTGGGAATAAAACCCTAGGACTTCCAGGACCTGAAAACAGTAAAGGCAGCCAAATTACACGGCGATAAGCTTTTAGTAGAGCCTGTTACAATAGGGACCTACAAGCCGGACAGGGTCTCTTCATCAGAAACTGGAGTGATAGAACAAAGGGGAATGGTTTAAAACTAAAAGATGAGCGATTTAGAGGGGATATTGGGAAGAAATTCTTCTGTGTGAGAGTGGAGAGGGACTAGAACAGGTTGCCAAGAGAAGCTGTGGCTGCCCCACCCCTGGAAGTGTCCGAGGCCAGGTTGGACAGGGCTTGGAGCAACCTGGTCTAGTGGAAGGTGTCCCTGCCCATGGCAGGGGGTGTAACTGGATGATCTTTAAGGTCCTTTCCAACCCAAACCATTCCATGATCTCCAGCAATCTGGCTGGAGAGACACCCTCAATGCAAGCATGTCCCAGCAATGGCACCGATGCTTTGGAACACACCAAAGGATCTGGAGATGGTTCTCATTGATGCCTTAGGTTTTAACTTTTTTATTTTCAAATTCTGTACTGCTTAGAGTGTAATTCTGAAGTTCCTTGTAGCTTGTAATTCCTACTCTCTTGTACTAGGTAGACATAACAAAGCCTCTCCAGGCTTTGCCTTCAAGGACAACCAGGCTGTTTTTAGGCCCAAAATGTGTAAACTAAAGATTCTAAGGGGGGCAAGCTGAGGGGTGTTACATCGTTAAACTGGGGCTTTAATTGAAGAATTAACCCTGATATGCAAATGATCCAAACCTATAAAAGCGTGAAGAACTCTTGACCTGTCGTCCATCTTGGGGTCCATTTTTTGGAAGCAGCCTTTGGCTCCACCAGGGTGGACCTTGAAGGCCCTTCAAATAAATACCTATCTTTATTCCCTTACTCTTGTCTAGTCTCTGTTTCTAGGTGGCTGGAGAAGGCATCATCATGGGAAACAACATGACCCCAAAGGTCCAGCTGAAGAGCTGCTTCGCAGAGCACAGCTACGCTTTCGCAGGGCTGGCAGTGCCAGGAACCAGTGCTGGTTTTCGCGATCAGGAAGGTTTCTGAGAGCCCTCACCCCGTGCCCTCCTGCAAAGGACTGCAGTTTCAAGAACATCTCCGGTTTTCCAGCATTTTCCTGACCCCTAGTGACAAGATGTGGCTGTACAGCAGCCGCTGAACATGCAGTGCTGAATCCTCCCTAAATAAACAAGGAACAAAACTCTTTAACATGGGAAAAACAGGTTCCAGAACTGACAAGATACTCACCCTCTGCAACCCCTGCAAATTTGCCAGAAAATCCAACCTGTTTAACAAAGAGATTCGAATTTGGACTGAAAGTCAGGAAACAAGCTGAACAAATACAAGAAGCTTCCCTTGCACCATGCTCCAGCTATGCCCAGGGAAGCCGAGTTACACGACTAACCCATCAGCAAGTCAGACAAAACAAGGGGTGGGGAGGAGGCAGTTTTGATGGATTGCCTTCCCCCAGGACAAATGCATCCTGTTGCAGGGACCTGAATGACCTTGGCAAGGCCACAAACTCCATGATCTCACCACTGTCCGCTACGGACTGTGGAGCAAACTGCTGGGAAGCTGGAGGACAAGACCTGTGACACAGGGGTACATTAACTGCCAGGACCCAGGGCCCTTGTTTTTGGTTTCAAGGGCAAACACAGAGTCCAAACACAATTTTTCTGTCCCAGCTCTGAGTTTCCAAATCTAAACCATGCCAGGTTTCTCCATGCATTGGCTTGGAACGGGTGGTGTCTTCCAGCACCAGTCTGACACAGAAGGGATCCATGGCGAAGTGCTTTTGGATACTTTGGACTCATCACAGGTTTGCATCATCCTCCTCTGGGAAACCTCCTGTCAGTGAAATACTGCTTACTTCTATATGCTCTGATATTCCTTGGCAAGAGCCACCTCCCACTTAGGGATTCATGTTTTCGACATATTAGAAGTGGTTATGCCATTTTATTGCTATTTTTCCACCTTATTTTCCATGCAGGGTACCTGCACTCTGCCTGACACAAAGAACCTTCACCTAACACTCACTGTGAGCAGAACAAAGCCCCAGTTTCTGCCAGCCTCCAATTTATTTTGTTCATTGCTCTGAGGGCCTCACTCATTTTGATAAAACGCTGCTACAAGAGGAAATCTTGCACATAATTAATTAATGCTTCATTTCTGTTTACTGGGCCCTTTTGTCAACTTAAACTTGTCACACCTGCCATAAATCCCCTCTGGTGCTCAACAAACTCTTTAATTAAATCTATTGTGCCATGAGAGTCATGCTTCAGATTGCAGATGATGGAGAAGTTTGGCTCACCCTGGCTTAAAAACACCCTTTGGGTCACAGCTTCTCTGGGCACCCTGTGCCAGGGCCTCCCCATCCTCACAAGGAAGAATTTCTTCCCAATACCCCATCTATCCCTGTCCTCTGGCAGTGGGAAGCCCTTCCCCCTTGTCCTGTCCCCCCAGGCTCTTGTCCAAAGTCCCTCTCCAGCTCATTGGAGCCCCTCTGGGCACTGATTTGCTGTCTTGTTTGCTCCTCTCCCAGAAAGATAGACTGGGAGAGCTGGGGGTGTTCAGCCTGGAGACACAAACCACCCAAACAACACTTGTTGCTCTGTTGGGCCATAAAAATGTTTCAGGGAAAGTGAAATGAGGAGGGAGGGGAAAATTCAAAAAGCAAATTTTGAGATGGGAGACAGAAAACTGCTCTCAAGCAAAGCAGCTTTCAGCGTCGGATATATTTCATTAAAAAGTAATTGACTGAATAAGAATATCCATAGGTGAGTGACATGAGACCTCCCTCCAAATATGCAGAATCCTGTACACATGTGGGTTTAGCTGCCACCAAAAGCAGCACAGCTCTAAAACAGGCAAAAAGGAGAGGGGAAAAAAAGCAAAAATCTGTTCCCAGTAAACAGGTTCACCTCTTGCACAGGGTGCAAACTGCTCTGAGCAAACACCTTGCCCAACACCCCTCAATTAATCATTAAAAACAAACCTAAAGGGTCCCATCTCAGAAAGGGAAATTAAAGCTGTGCACAGGGGGAACTTGGAGGTTCATAAGCTTGAGTTAGCCAAAGGATTCCCCTGGACACAATTCCACAATGTAGAGTGAGGATAATCACAGCTGCCCTGTTGTTTTGCAGGACCAGCCCATCCCTCTGCAAGAGACACCTCCCATGGAAGGTTGGCAGTTAAGACTGGATTTATCACCCAGGAGAGAAAATGCCATTACAAAGGAGCTGAGCAATCAGAAGACAGTATAAGGAATCCTATTTCTCCTCGTGTTCTCCACCTCTAGGGAGCTGAGGTGGCCATCAGTTGCTCTGCAGTGGCAGCATACATGTTGCCAAGGACATAGGATCAGCTCCCAGGCAGGATGGAGTAAAATCCAACGGAGTGAAAGCCAGGTAACATGAGAGATTTGCTTCCTGCCCATCTCCAGATCAATAGGGAGGCCGACAGAGGCACTGTTATCCAGCCCAGCTGCCCTCAGTTCACCTGTTCAAACTATTATTTACAGGGACTCTTCTGCTGGGCTGCAGGTACTGCAAATCTTGCAATTCCAACTTAGGCCAAGAAAATATTCTGCTGGCCTTTTCCAACCTCACAAGCAACTCCACCTCCTGATTTCATTGCTGGAAACCTCAGAGCACACCTCCTCCTGCCATCCACAGCAAAGCTTCCAGCCTTGCATCTGCACACAATTATTTTCTTCTGAGGTGCTTCATTGCTCTCCAAGTCTTTTCTCCCCGAACAGACACTCAAGATCTTCCCAGGACACAAAAGATGCTCACTTTTCCTTTTCATGACCCTGGCAAACAAACCTACAGAGGGCAAAAAAAAAGAAAAAAGAAAAAAAAAGAAAAGAAAAGAAAGGGAAGGATTTGCTTCCCTCTATCTTGCCTGCTGAAAAAACAAATCCTCTCTGTGGTACCCACAGTCCCTTACATTAGAAAACAAAATGTGTACAAGAGTATAAACAAGGGATGTTATGTCATACTGTATTAAAAAAAAAAAAAATCTGGAATTAGTTGCTTCAAAAGTGAAGAAAGCCATGAGGGAATAGCAGGGGGCTGAATTTCTGTCTGCCACGTACACCAGCACGGTAAAAAATTGTTGTCAGCCCTGGAAAATCGCCCATCATGTGAGTGGGTTTAGCAGACGACGAGCTGCAGGACATGGGCACAAATCCACCTGGCCTGGAGAGGGGAAAATGCCAAGGAGCAGCACTCAGCATCCACGAACACACCACCAGTCCCTCAGCAACGGGAGAAAACACCTTTAAAATGCCCGGAAGTGTTGAGTTCTTCCGCCCCATTTCCATGGCTCTTAGTCCACGTGCTGCGATATAATTCCGGCGGTCCCAGACAATGCAGCTGTTGACTGTCGGTGCACTGAGCTCATGCATACGCTCAGCCAGGAGCACCGTCACACTCCTCACACATTCTGCCAGCAACATCCAGCGGTACCGGCTTCAGCTGCCCCCTCCATCCCGCTCCACCTGTTCCTTGTGCCCTAGGTCAAGGAAGTGACCCGCAGGAGAGGGGTGGGCGGTTCAGGGGGAAAACGCATCGTGGTTTCGTCGTGCAAGGCTTCCGAGAGACCCTGTCTGGGCATCCCCCGAGCCCCAGCGCCCCGTGCGGCCCCACTGGCAGGTGGCCAGTGTTGGGAAAGCTCGGTTGGCAGTGGGTGGACCCAGTACCCTCGCCACGCCTCCCGCCATCCCGGACAAGCCCGGGCTCCAGCGGGATCCGGCACGGCGAGCATCACCCGACCCGCACGGGGGACGGAGGCTACGGAGACCCGCGGGCCATGGTAAGTCGCTGCTGGGAAAGCCGGCTGTTTCTTCTGTCTTTTCGAAGGCAGAAATGTTTCAGCGGCAGATCCACGCTCTGAGGAGAGGTAGGAGGGAAGGGAGAAAGGAGTAGAGCGCTGGGCTGTGGTTAATCAGTAACGCAAGAGCTCCGCCGGCTGGTGCTGAATTTCCAAAGGCAGCGCCCTTCAGGCTCATTCCTCTGTGAGGGGGAGGGAGAGGGTCCGCCAGCAACGACCCCCCCTCACATTCTGTAGGGCAAGGACGACCTCCACGTGTGCTCCATCTGCACAGCCCTGCAACACACCCAGGCCGGCTGGAAATCGGCTTTTCCACGGCAGCACAAAACCGTGGGCCTTGTGGAATACACCATTTCAGCCCTGCCTGCCTACCCAGGGCTGTCCTTTGTACCTTCTCATAGGTGGAAAGTCATACCTTTCATTAGGAAAAAATTCTTCCCTGTGAGGGTGGTGAAGCCCTAGCACAGGTTGCCCAGAGAAGCTGTGGCTGCCCCTGGATCCCTGGAAGTGTCCAAGGCCAGATTGGACAGGACTTGGAGCAACCTGGTCTAGTGGAAGGTGTCCCTGCCCATGGCAGGGGAGTAAAAGTGGATGGCCGTGAAGGTCTCTTCCAACCCAAACCATTCTGGGATTCTATGAAAGGAAAGATTCTAGTTAGAGCAAAGAGGGTTCAAACTCTCCCAATTTCCCATACTGGTTCCTTTCCCTCAGTTGCAGTTTACTTGGTTTCTTGGTGGCAAAAAAAAAAAAAAAAAAAAAAAAAAAAAAAAAAAAAAAAAAAAAAAAAAAAAAAAAAAAAAAAAAAAAAAAAAAAAAAAAAAAAAAAAAAAAAAAAAAAAAAAAAAAAAAAAAAAAAAAAAAAAAAAAAAAAAAAAAAAAAAAAAAAAAAAAAAAAAAAAAAAAAAAAAAAAAAAAAAAAAAAAAAAAAAAAAAAAAAAAAAAAAAAAAAAAAAAAAAAAAAAAAAAAAAAAAAAAAAAAAAAAAAAAAAAAAAAAAAAAAAAAAAAAAAAAAAAAAAAAAAAAAAAAAAAAAAAAAAAAAAAAAAAAAAAAAAAAAAAAAAAAAAAAAAAAAAAAAAAAAAAAAAAAAAAAAAAAAAAAAAAAAAAAAAAAAAAAAAAAAAAAAAAAAAAAAAAAAAAAAAAAAAAAAAAAAAAAAAAAAAAAAAAAAAAAAAAAAAAAAAAAAAAAAAAAAAAAAAAAAAAAAAAAAAAAAAAAAAAAAAAAAAAAAAAAAAAAAAAAAAAAAAAAAAAAAAAAAAAAAAAAAAAAAAAAAAAAAAAAAAAAAAAAAAAAAAAAAAAAAAAAAAAATTTCCAACTCCTTGGCAGTTGAGAGCCAGCAGAAGAAAACAAAATAATTTCATTTCTCTAATGAGAAGAGTGTGTTTTAAAGGAGTGAGAGCACATGAAAGCATTAACATGCCATCCTGAACAAAACCAGCAGGCCGGCCAATGTCCTAGGGTGGAGAAGGAGGGACTGGAGTGGGGTGGAGGGCAGGGGGGTGCTCCAGGCAGAGGGTTTGCCATCACAAGACACAGCCAGAGGAGTTGGCTCTGTGTGGTCTGTGGGCCAAACCTCAGCCTAGCCCATGCCCCCCATTGGTGCTGGGCTGCCTGAGAGGAGCTGGGCTGGAAAAAACCCTGGGGGCCATCCTCCCACAGAGTCACAACAGAGAAAAGGGTCCGAGAACAATTACACCACATCCCTTTATTGCTCTGCCCAGGGAAGGCTGGTTTGGAACCTAGCTCCCTGCATCCATACCCCTCTGCTCCAAGCAACAACTCCAGCTTTTACCTTTCCTCTCTTTAACACCGATAAGGAGCAGGTTTTAGCCCCTGGTCCGAAATCCTGGTGCAGCCCCTGCCCTATTCCCATCATAGCCCCCTGTGGGTGCCCCCCTGCCAGCACCCCGTGCAGAGCCATCCTCTGTCCCCACGTTATCCAGTTGCTAAGCTACCTGTGCCCAGCTTATCACATCATCAGCAGGGAAGGGCAACGGCTGAGGGTTTATTGAGCTAAGTCATGTTTACTCACTACCTTCTCTCCCAGCCCAGGGCTCAGGAGAGGATAGGATTGACATTTGGTGGGTGGGGAGTGGGGTGACAGAGCCGGGGCTGGCAGGGGGTCATCCAAAATGCAGTGAGGCCAAAATATGCAGAGGCAAGGAAGGCCTTCCCCAAAACTCCTGCAGCTGCAATGCCAAGGGAACAGGAAGCATTCCACTCCCAGCCATCCCATGCTAAGGTTCAGTGACACCCTGGCACTCTCCATTCCATGCAGTCTAAGGGTCATGGATACACAGACAAGTAGGCAGCCACACAGCCATGGGAATGGGGTATCATCTTTCCAATCTTCCCAAAAACATGCAAGAGCCACCCACAGAAACATCAGCTTCACAGCTGGGTCTTTGGTTTTGTACAGCCTGTGAGCAGGGAAACCACAGGAGAGGATAATCTGCCTCAGTTGCTCAGTTGTTTAAGGTGCCATTTCTGAGCACTGATGCCCAAGCAAAGCATCTCAAGGGGCTGCTGACCAAATACCCACAAAAAACTGGGCCAGATTTATCAAGACTCATATCCAACTTGCCACATGTGGCTCTACAGCACATAAAGGAAAAGATATTGCAAAGAGATATTGTTCTTTATCATCATCAACTGGAAGGATCAACTCACCCAAACCTGCCAGAGCTCAAGGAATGTTTGGACAACGCTCTCAGGCACAGGGCGGGATTCTTGGGGCTGTCCTGTGCAGGGCCAGGAGTTGGAGTTTGATGATCCTTGTGGGTGCCTTTCAACTCAGAACAATCTGTGATTCTGTGAAAGAATTTTAATTGCCAGAACATAATATTTCAGAGAGCAGTGCCCCTCTGCACTTGCTCCTGCCTTCCCCATGGAGCCAGAGCAGAGCTGGCTCAGGCAGCCCCCATGCCCAAGAGCTCCATTTTAGTTTCATCTCTGCCTATAAACACTCCTCAAAGCCAAGAACTGCTGCTTCCCCACTACCACCCCTTAAAAACTAAGTACCAGCAGCTCTCCCCAAGGCAGAGCTCAACCACAATCCCTCCCTCTGCCCTTTGTTCCTCACAGACAGAAACAGCCTCTTAAACTCCATTGTAAAATAAAGGAGGTGGAAAAACAAGCTGAACTGCAGCTTAGTGTGACTCATCTCTGATCTACACCACTTCTTTCTCCTCAAAAGCAGGCTCCCAATAAATAACAAACAAACAAATAAATAAAAAGCCCTCCTGTTTTGGGAACCCTAAAGCAACTCTCAGATCTAGAAATTATCACAAGAGCTTCAGCTTTTTAAGCTTTTCTTTTCCCCCAAGATTATATGTAAAATAAAATGTATTTTGGACTTTAACTTCACACAGGTATCATTTCTGAGTATCTCAGGCACTGTGTGAGGTGTTGCAGGTGAGAGGACAGAAGGGACCAGCTGGGCTTCTTTGGTACAGGCAGGATGTATTTCAGGCAGGGAGCAGAGGACATTGATACTCCAACCCTCCCAACCCACTCTGCAGCTGCCTCCATGTTCTCATAACTCCACGACCCATGGGATGCCTCATTGCTCTGAACATCTGCTTCATCCCACCTCTGCCACACTGACCTTCTCTTCCCTTTCCTTCCCATGGTGCCAGGCAGGAAAAGCCCACAGGCTGAGCACGGAGGAGAGGGAGCAACTTTTGTCAAACCTGCGAGCTGTGGGGTGGAATGAGGTGGAAGGCAGAGACGCCATCTTCAAAGAGTTCCACTTCAAGGACTTCAACCGGGTACGAGCACTAGGGGCATGGAGTTTTACAGACTGCGACACCCAGTTTGTGGAGCAGGGAGTCCCTTTTGCAAAGCTCAGCCCAAGAAACCCCTTTGTGTCTCTCCTGAAATGGAATGGCTGAGCAAAATAACCTACCCAGGACACCCAGAGTGCTCGACCCAGCATAGAGTTTGTCTGGGAAACACTCTTCAGGAGGAGGAAAACCCATAGAAAACTCCCAGAATATCCCAGGCCTTGCATTTGGTTGAGTTATCTATAAGCAGGCAGTGTAAAACTGATAGTAACGGGGTGAAAACCAATAGATTGCAGGTTCAGAGTTAACTTTTCTTCTTACTCTGCAGGCCTTTGGCTTCATGACCAGAGTGGCTCTACAGGCAGAAAAACTGGATCACCATCCCGAATGGTTCAATGTGTACAATAAGGTAAGAAACAGGGATGGTGGGGAGAAAGCAGAGTACTTCAGGGAGCAGATCCCTTTTTTGAGGGATAAAACAGGAGCAGCGAGTCCTGTTAACATCAGCAGGACCTCTTCCCTCAGACGCTATTCCCGTATCACAGCCAGCCTGTGGCTATCACAGATCCTTTTCTCCTCCTTTTTCCCTTGTCCAGTTGAGCAGTAGCTGCCATAGGTTGGCACCAGAGTTGCTTTTTAAAATCAGTATCAAGTAGCAGCCACAGGAAAAGCTTCTGGGGAAAGAGTGAGTTGAAAATGGGCACAGCTGGCTGCTGTGTCCAAGGCTGAGGTGGCAGTGACAGCTTGTGGCCAGGATGAGCTGTAGGAAGGAGAAGAGCCAGGCAAAGTGCCAGAGTGTCTCTCTCACCCCAGGGAATTTTGCTAACAAGTTTGGAGCTACTGCCTCATCAGATGCAGCATGGGGAAACCAGCCCTGCTGTTTCTGTTAGCAGTACTCAGCCTGTCTGTTTGTCTGCCTTAGGTTCACATCACCTTGAGCACCCATGACTGCGGGGGTTTATCGGAGCGAGACATCAACCTGGCCAGCTTCATCGAGCAGGTGGCAGCTTCCCTCTCCTGACCAGGGATACACACAGCCAAAAATCCACTGTGCCACTGTTTCTTGCCTAGATGGCTGCACCCAGAGCCTTCTCCCACTTCCAAGCTAGATCCTGGATCCAGATAGACCTTGCCAACCTCCCCAGCGCAGCTCAGATGGATGGAGGCACTTCTCAGGGTGCATATATCCATCTCTGATCTTGCAAATTCCATCCTTAAACCCTTTGTTAGCCATGAGATCCCACACCCTCAACTGCTGAGCATTTTACTAGGACTCAATCATATCATAGAGTCATGGAATGGTTTGGGTTGGAAGAGACCTTAAAGATCACCTCGTTCCAGTCCCTGCCACGGGCAGGAACAGCTTCCACTAAACCAGGTCACTCCCAGCCCTGTCCAACCTGGCCTTGGACACTTCCAGGGATCCAGGGGCAGCCACAGCTTCTCTGGGCAACCTGCGCCAGGGCCTCACCACCTTACAGGGAACAATTTCTTTCCAATATCCAATCTAAACCTACTCTGTGTGAATCCATTCCCCCTTGTCCTGTCACTAGATGCTCTTGTAAAAAGTCCTTCTCCATGTTTCTTGTCAGTTCCTTCAGGTACTGGAAGGCTGCAATTATGTCACCCCAAAGCTTCTCTTCTCCAGGCTAAACAATCCCAGTTCTCTCAGCCTTTCCTCATAACAGAAGTGCTCCATCCCCTCTGATGATCTTGGTGCCTCCTCTGGACTCGCTCCAACAGGTCATGTCCCTCCAGAGTCATGTTACACCATTGCATCATTAAATCTGTCCAGAGCCTGCCCCCATCCAGCTCCTGTGTTGTTGCTTCCTACCTCCTGGAATGTGCTTTCTGCCTAAAACATGTTTTGTGAACCTTCTGGCTTCTCTGTAACCAAGCAGCAACATGCTGTGCAACTTGTCATAGCTGTAACCCCTCTAGCAGTAGGCACATGGTCTTCACCCCAACTGGAATCAGCCTTTAGTAGGATACCAACTGAAAATATTTACTATATTTCAAGATGTTACCATAAACATTTTGTTTAACCTGATGGCTCTTTGGAAAGAGGCCTCACTGATCAAATGACACCAACAGGTTTTCCCAAGGGTAGGTACTGCCCTGACTGCTCTCAAGAAGGTGCTTCTGCCATGGAAAACCTTCACACAGAAATGGCAGGTGCCTTCACCTCAGAGTGACTGGGGTCTGAAAGACAAAGATGATCAAAGCCAGAGCAGGTAAAAACTGCTTAATGTAAAGTCACAGCTGTGCTGTAGCCAAGACACAAACACAAGGAAAGTACAACCAAAAGGCACAAAAACAACACAGCACCTGGCCAGGGGCTGCTTAGGGTGGAATACTTCCCAAAAAGAGGTTGTGGGTGGATTTGGTGGTGCAGGATCTTCACTGATACAATGAACAATCTGCTATAAAACCAACAGCATTTGCTTTCAGCACAACAGTCTGGGGAAAAACACTACAAACATCCAGTTCAGGTCTTTTTTTCTTCTCCTTTTTTAACCCTTTAAAGTTCTACAAAGTATTAATAGAAAATCCATAGCTCTTAACTTCCAGCATCTTTGAACATCATACACAAGATGCAGACATGGACACCACCTTCATTTCGACAGAAGGACAGAGCAGCCCTCAGGCAGAGTTAGTAAGATTCATAAGCCATCCTCCCTGCCACAGACCAGGCTGTGCGTGATGAAATTCCAGGAACAACAGGTCCCCATTCAAATGAGCACTGAAGCAGAAAAATAAGAGCTCAGTGAGCCTAGATAGCTAAATGCACCATTTTAATACAAACCAGGCTCATTCTTACCAGCTCTCCAGCTATTTCAGCCTCAAGTTCGACAGTGGCAAATCAGAGCAATGCAGAAAACTGCCATCAGATCAACTCGTCCCATTTGTCCAATAAAAAGCTCATTTCGATTTACTGGGCAAGGTATTATTGTGTTGTACGCAACCCTTCCACTTCCCTCTTCCCCAAGTCATCAGAAAAGTGCAGATGAAATCCATGGCATGAAGACACACATCTCTTCTTGGTCCATCCCATTGGATAGTCTTCATTCTAGTACCTAAGAACAGGCGAATCCCTTGGGAGTGCTTTGTACAAGCAACAAATTGAGTGTTGAAAATCCCGCAGGAATTAACAGTGGCAAGGATCCCTCCAGGTCTAAAGGTACCGTCCAGTTTCAGATCATAATCCAGTTCATCAAATTCTTTTTTTTTTGTCTTTTAAACAGTCACACAGCCTGTAAATCCATTTTCCCAAGACCATTTGGCATGATAAAGTAGATGCAGATTACATGTTAGGTGACAAGGATGAATAAAAACTACACACCAGGGAATTACAGTGGCCTATTCCCGACCACAGGATTACATTTACAGTATAGGACAAATACACATGGAACAATTAAACCCACAAATACTATTAATAAGAAAAGCCCAGAACAGAATACATTGACTTACAAATAACATCTTCAAATACATCAAAAAATGTGAAATGGAGCACTGATCTGTTAGATCCATCTACTTCCTGGGAGGAAAATGCAACCAGGGAAGGAAGAGAAGGTAGTTTCTCTCTTTCAGTCCACCCCAATCCACCCCTTCTTTCTTTTAAAGCAGAAACAAAAAAGAGTACCTCCCTTTTTTTTGTTTTGTTAAATCTCGGTTCCAAAGAGAACCATCACAGCAGCCAGACACTTAAGACTGTCTCCAAAGTAATGCAAACTCAGAGATACCATAACGGTTACATTGGCAAGACCTTGAGAGAATAAACAGATCCAATACAAACTGCCAGAGCTGATATCACCATCAAGAAACTCTCAGGCAATTCAGGTATTTCAGAAGGGCTCAGAGACTTGCATAAAGTCATCAATTTCAGGGCCAAAATACTTGTGTCTCCTAGCACAGGGAATAAAGCTGTTGGAAAGCCAGGATCCTTCCCACAATGGCTGGGCCCAAGGCTGCGCTGGCTTGTGCCAGGGGCTGGTAAGTGACCTTCTCATTCCTTAAAATTCTGTGCTTCAGCCAGGGTCAGTTTCTGGCTAACAGGCTACAGCAGAGAGATGCTTTCAGATGTCTTGCACAGGACTATGCAGACAGGGAATGAAGTCTTCACCCACGTGTGGGATTCTCCCTGGGAAACTCTCTGTTCCATGCAAAAAGCTGAGAGGAAACATGGGAAAGCCCTGCAGGAATAACTCCAATGCTACTTAAGATATTCTGGCTTGTCCTTGAGGCCACAGCTGCCTCACAAGGCTGTGCTGGGAAAACTCTCTCACCCTAAAAACAGTGGGGAAAAACAGGAAGGCTGAGCCACGTGCCCAAGGCTTGAACACTTCTGACCTGCTGCATCCTTTCCTCTGCTTCTCCGAGCTCTCCCAGCATCTTTGTGATACTGTGAAGGGACTTGGCTCATTACAACTACTATCCTACCTAACAAGCAAGGGTGCTTCCTCTCAGGCCAGCCTGCCTTTGAGGTTTGTTTTCAGAATTAGTACCATAAAGAAACGACCACAACCAAGGTCATGGTCAACAGCTGAACCCTCCAACCCTCCCTGGCGTGCCACAAAAAAAATGCCAGAGAAGCATCAAGGCACAACGGTGAATGCCCTTTTGAGAATGTGCCTTAAAAGAATCAGTGCAAAGAGCTGAGATTAATGCAATTACAAAAGTCACCTTTTTGATACTAAAAGACCGTGGTAAAAAAACACTGTCTGTGCACAACATCCCTGTCTGTGACACTGGCCAGGGCCTGGCTGGCTCTGCTACAGCATCGTGGGGGGACAGTGTAAAACCTTCAAGTTCCGAACAGTGAAATGAGCTTTGCACCTCCCTCCAGATTTGTGCAAGGGAAAACAGCACTCCTGGGTGGTCAATGCATGTCTTCCACAAGAGGCAGGGGAGCAAAACAGCCATGATGTACCTGGGGTTTTCAGTACCATCCAGCTTCTCTCTCTACGCCGCCTGCTTCATTTCTATTTCTGCTGTTGTTCAAGAGATTCCAGAAAAGGATTTTGTGTTGGTTTTTTTCTCTCCCTCAGCAGATATTGATTGCAGTCTCACTGAGATCTCCAGAGGGGATTTCAAAAGGAGACCATGACTACCTTCCCTCTGCCAATTTATCAGCTCTGCATTACACATATATAAGGCTCCCAGCACTGTCTGTTACATGCAGCAGCTTAGAGGAATACGCCAAAGAAAACAAAATTTGCAATTTATTGTCTACCATTAACTTCTAGGAAGATTGGAGCCAGAGAACACAATGTGAGAACTTAAATTTAACACTTGGCTGGACACTGGCTGAATAAAAGGTCTGAGGAGGAGAAACAACATAGAATGAAGTAACATGCAGAATACCTGAGGAATTTGGAGCTGTGGAATAGACATTCAATTTACCATCAATAGCCATGATGAAAACAGGCAGGGGGGAGGGAGAAAAAGCCCTAAAACTGAAATCAGGCATGAAAACAACGCAGATTTCAGAACAGACTAAGACAGGGAAGGAATTTTTCCAGATCAAACCACCCTCAGACCTGCAATTGTAGGAACAAAGGAACTGCAATCTCTCTCCCTACAAAACCTTTGGAACCACTGCAGTGCTCGCTGGCAAGGCACCGATTGTTGCGCTACAGTCAGTGGTGGCCAGGAGAGCCGTTCATGTGCTTTTCACTGCTGAGAACATCCGTGCTGTAGAGGCCATCCAAGTACGCCTGGGAAATCTCCGCTACCAGGCTCCTGTCTGGGACGGACTGGGCCATTCCATAGATGGCTCCCTAAGCAGAGAAGAGCAGGCTGTTACACAGGAGAAACACCATCAACCCAAACACCCGCTCACTGTGTGATGGCCTCCTCACCATGCCGGTGGTCTTGGCATTGAGGTCCTTCATGATGTCCTGGATGCTATCCCTGACATCCTTCAGGAACTGCTCAGCAACACCAGGCTTTGTGTGCAGCTGCGTGATGCAGAGATGGATGCTGGGCAGGCAGGGTAGAGGGCAGAGATTAACTACCTCCAGTACGCACAGCTCCACGTTTTCTGAGCAACCGACAGCAACTGAGCCCTCCTGTGGCCACTGATAACCGTGTATCTCCTTAAAATAGCATTTAAAATAGCATTCCCACTAAGGGTAATCCCTGCAAAATGTTTGCTAGAACCAGCTCCTTCTTCCTTCCTTCCTGACTTCACAATTACAGTTTCTCACCTCATTCCAGGTATCTATGGTGAGAAAAATGCAGCTGCCTGCAAGCACGGTAACCCCTGCCATCATTTCCCTCTCCTTCCTCTGCAGCTTCTGAGCCATCACCAGAAGGAGGCACCCACCTCTGAGCTATTACCTCAGGCTCTCTACACTTTGCTTCACATGGCCAGTCAAAATTTTTTTCAGTGCAGGTACATCTGGGAGCACTGGCCCCTTCTGCCCACAAAAATCCAATTTCCCACTTAAGGGAAGTCTCTGACAAAGACTAATTTTACTTTGAAAATGATAAACCCTTCACTCTTCTTTTAATTACCTTCATCTTCAGTGGGCAGGCGGAAGATAGTGAAAATAAATAAATCAATCTACACACCCTCAGTTAACTAAACAAGAGATAAAGCCTTGGTTATTTATATTTTTCTGCTTGTATTAGATAGAGGTAAATAGAAAGGGAGCCTCACTGCTAGGCTCATTAAAATTATTATTACTTTATCTTCACTGCTGTGTAATGGCAATTACAAAAGTGATTCCTGCTCTGCAGAGGAAAATTCTACATACAATTTATCAGATATGGACAACAGCACCCAGCAAATAATGAGAGACACATGGCCTGAACTTGACCATCTTGCATACCCTGGCTAAATACATCACTCCCTGGTCTCCACACACTCACCTTGGTGGGAACTGTAGGACATTCAAGTTCCATCCTTTTGCAGCTAAAAAATTAGATAATCGATAGATGTCAAAAGTGTCCGAGCCAATGGAGAGGACAGACACCTCTGGCTTCCCAAAAATGAAGATGCTGTCGATTTTTCGCAACCTTGAAAAGAAGGAGGAGAAAAGAAATGACTGATCAGGGTTACAGGGTTCAGACATTCTGTCCACCCAGCTGGAGCCTTAAAGGAAAAGCTACAGAAGGGAACAGATGGCAGCACATCCCCACCCAAATATCACGCACCCAGCCCAGGCCATTGCAACTTGCCAGAAGACCCAGGTCATTACATACCCTAAAGTCAAGCAAACTCAGGAAGAAATGGAAAATAGGGAAGACAGAAAAGCAAGGGAAGACAGAGCAGCAGAGAAAATCAGCTTCTCTCACATAGCCACCCAAACACCCCAACAAGGAGGAGTATCACTCTTCTTTTATCCTCCCTCCAGATTCCCCCTCAGCCACAGCTGAGGCAGAAGAAATTCTCGAAGCAAAGTCAGCTGAATAAAGGTGCCTGCACCCCTTCCCTTTCTGCCCCTCAGCCATCTGGGCACAAACAAAGCATGTTCTCCCAGAACTGCCCAGTAGGTCCCTACCCAGCAGGTACCAGGGAAAAACAAAACAAAAGCAGTTTGGGAGGAGGGGTCCAGCCCAGGGTTGAAGAGCAGGATCCGAATCTGAAACACGTACTCGGATTCGAGGAAACGGGCCGTTTTAATGATCCTCTTCGTAGCCTCAACATAGCCCGACTCTCCGATGTGCAGCAGGGTTGCCCAGCATGCAGCTATGATCCCACCAGGCCTGGAGCCTGCCACAGAGGGGGAGGCATAAATTCCCCCTTGCCAGTCAGGGGCTATGAAGAACTGGTATTTCCTGTACTCCTTGTCACTGTAGAGCACCACCGAGGAGCCCTTGGGAGCATAGCCATACTGCAAGAGGCACAGAAAGGGTTAGAAAGCAGCAAGAGAGTACAGGAATGCATCCAAGTCCTCACCAACATTTCATTTGTTGATGTGCTGGAGAGCAGAAAGGCTCTGCAGAGGGCTTGGGACAGGCTGGATCCGTGGGCAAAGTGCCAGGTCCTGTCCTTGGGTCACAGCAACCCCCTGCAGCTCCAGGCTTGGGCAGAGGGGCTGGAAAGCTGGAAAAGAGCCTGGGGTTGCTGGTGACAGTGGCTGTACATGAGCCACTGTGTGCCCAGGTGACCAATGGCACCTGGCCTGGATCAGGAATAGTGTGACCAGCAGGACCAGGGCAGTGATTGTCCCTGTGTGCTGAGGGCCCTTGAGTGCTGTGTCCAGTTCTGGGCCCTCATGGACAGAGAGACATCGAGGTCCTGGAGCATGTCCAGGGAAGGGAACAGAGCTGGGGAAGGGTCAGGAGCACCAGGAGCGGCTGAGGGAGCTGGGGGGAATTCAGCCTGGAGAAAAGGAGGCTCAGGGGGACCTTATCAGTCTCTCCAACTCCCTGACAGGAGGGTGAAGCCAGGTGGGGGTCAGGTTCTGCCCAGAGAAAACAAGTGACAGGACAAGAGGAAACAGCTTCACGTTGTGTCAGGGGAGGTTAACGTTGGAAATCAGGAGAAATTTCTTTGTGGAAAGGGTTGTTAGGGAGAAGGGGCTGTCAGGGTTGAAGGGGCTGCCCAGGGAGGTGGTGAAGTCTCCATGCCTGGAGATGTTCATGGAGTAACTGGATGCAGCACTCAGTGCTCTGGTCTGGTTGATAAGGTGGGGATTGGTCACAGGTTGGACTCAATCTTGGAGGTCTTTTCCAACCTGAGGGGTTCTGTGCTTTGGCGCATTGCACAAAGCATGTGAACAGAGCAGCCCCTACCCCTGCACCTCAGTGCTCCTCCACACAGTAAAGAAGAAATGCCTGAAGGTCAGGATGGCAACACAAATCACACCCCAAAAATGAAAGCACGGGAAGACCCTTCTCCCCTCTCCTTACCTTGTGGGTGTCAGCAGAAATGCTGGTCACACCTTCCACACTGAAGTCAAAGGGACGCTTTAGGGGGAACCCTGCCTTGTCCATGAAAGCAATAAGGAATCCACCCAGGCAGGCATCCACATGGAAAGGGATTTTGTACTTCACTGCAAGCTGTGTGTGAACAAGAGAACAAAATGATGTGGTTGGGGCATCCAAACTCCAGTCACTAAAATGTATTTGGCATTTCATGGTTAACTGAACCCTTTGAGAGCATCACGCCATTCTCAAGGTGTGGAGGACAGGAGATCTGGAAGGCCTGGCTACATGTGGAATGCCTTTTTCTGCCTTCCACACAGAGGAAAAACAATGTGGCATTTTGGTAGTTTGCTGTGTTTGCCAAAGGAATGTGGCAACATTGTCTGAAAGGAGTATCCTCAATAAAGTAAAAGTGCGTGAGCCAAATGAACGTAAAAAAAAAAAAAAAGCCCTGGCTGGTCACATACAAAATAAATAACTGGAGCACAGAGAGGAAAGAAATCAATGTGTTTGGAAAATAAGATCCTAGCCCTTTGACTCCTACTCCCTCCACACTTCCTCAGACTTTCACATAAATTTTGCTACAACCAGCAGCCCCTAAATCAAAGCCTTTTCACCAAGTGGACCATTTAGGTGTTCTTTCTTTTCAGGTAGCAAAGAATGAGCACTTCTGATTGGTCTCACAGTCACACATTCCCCCTCACTCCCAAACTGCACCTCGCATACCCTGCTGTTGGTCAACACCTCATCTGAGGACAGTAATACCCTTGCAACCAGTGGGATCCCTCCACCAAATTCACCGCTTGGCATCCTGGAACCCCTCTACTCCTCTTGTGCTGGTTTTACTGCTACAACACACAAGTTCCTAAAGGTAGGGGTGTCCTACCTCTGCCACCTCTTCAATGGGGTCCATAATTCCATGTGGGAACTGGGGAGCAGAACAGACCAGCATGGCTGTGTTCCTTGAGACAGCTCTCCTCATTGCCTGAAGATTTAAAGAGAGAAGATGCTCACATTCCATTTACCAAGTGCCATCCTGCCAAAAAAGATAAAGAGTGAGAACATGCAGAGTCTGGTCTTAAAAACCAATGCACAGAAGTGTACAGAGAGGAAAGTAACGAGCTACAACCACTCATCCACTTGGAAATATCATAATATTTTTGTTCGCCATCCTCTGAAATCTGGGCCTATTTCTGAAATACATAAATTACTTGATTCTAAATTAATCCCACAGGACAAAGGGATAACATCCAGTTATTTCAAATAAAACCTCATCTGCAATGACAGGCATTTACTCATGCTGTTTTTCATTGTTTCCAGAAAGCATTCCTCTCTCTTTATCCACTGACTTGCTACCTGGACAGGTAGATTTCTTGCTAGTTGCTGTACTATGCTAATTTCCTCACAGAAAGAGCCTAAAGTGATACCTGAACATCCACTTCCATAGCCTTTGTCAGTGGTATTTGGATCAGCTTCATCCCAAAGTAGTGTGCTGCCTTGTCAAAAGCCGCATGGGCGCTCACCGGGACCAACCTGGAAAAGGAACAGATCAAATGAATATAACATTTCCTGTCTCCCATCTCAAGTGGCAGTGGCTGAACAGACTTAATTAACCCTGTTTTCTGAGGTCTCATATAATTATCAGAGCCTTAAGTCCTAGAGAGGGAAGAAAAGAACCACCAGTGTTTCGTTTCTTTTTACATTTTCCCCTTTAAAGCAATTAACCAGAGAAATATTTTCCATGCACCATCTAGAAAAGAGGCAACACATTAGAGACAGCAAATCCTCTATTAGCAGTGTAATGATTAGCACAATTCCTCATTTGAGCTCCAACCAGCCCAACTCCAGCCTCAGAGTTTTCAGGCTAAGCCCTCTTTGATCTGAATAAATCAAACCCCTTGAATACTTCAAAAGGCCTTACAATCTCTACTCAAGAGCAGAGCTGATCTGAGCAGGCTGTCTAGAGCAGCAGACAGATATTGCCAAAATACACCTGCTCAGCACAGCCCCCCCAGCAACATCTGTGCCCCCCAGGCTGCTTTAAAACTTCCTGTGCTTCTGAACTGCTTCCTTCCACATAGGTTTCTCTCCTCCAGACAGAAATGGACAAGGAATAAGTGGTAATGAGCAATGAAACAAAGGATTACTGAGGTCCAGCAGCCACCTCGGCTCAAGGGGGACAGTAAATCCCACAAGCCCCCAAAGGAAAAAGCTGTGGTGGCACCACTCACATTTCTGGCTGTTTGATGCCTCTCTCATAAGCCAGGTCTCTGTATGCCTTGCAGGCCATCAGGATGCTCTCAGTTCCCCCAGATGTCATCTGTCACCAGAAAAGAAGCATACAAAGAAAAATAACAATGGATGTTGCAGGAGGGAAAAGCAAAAAGGGGATGCAGGCACAGCATCTCTCGTCTCTGCTTCAGAGATGCATGGAACAGCTCAGGGTTTCAAGGGCAGCAGAAGCCACTGAACAGCATGAGGCAACTTTCTGACACTCAGCTTGAAAATGCACATTTAAATGTTGAATCCTCTGTTTAAATGGGATGGGGGAAAGGGAAAACAAAAAGTATTGAATTCCAGAGCCAAACAGGAGGGGACCACATTGCACAGTCATCTCACAAAACTGTTAGTACTTAAGCACTTGATTACCTGGGGATTGTTTATCTGCATTACAGATTAATTATGCCACGTATATGGAAACAACAAAGTTGATTCTGTGTTAAGTCAGCTGAAGTCCAGCAGGGTTTTATTAGGCCTGGAGCAGTGCCATGCCGAGGCACGGCGTCAGCTCAGAGTTGGCACCACTCCTGAGCTACAAAACCTTCCCAGAACGTGAAATGCTGCAGGACATGGAGCTCTCTCCTACCTCCTCTCTGTAGAGGCCAGCCTATGTCTGCTCAATACCAGAGCTTCTAAGCCCTCAGGGACCCAAGAAATTTTACACCCAGGAAGAAACTGTGCAATCCTCTCCCCAGCCAGTCCCTCATTATCCACACCACCCACTAACCCTGCTGTCCCAGCCCTCTTCACCCTGACCACAGGGTTTGCATCAGGAGGTGGAAGAGAGAAAGGCACACACAGGTTTACTATTGCATACTTGAACTCAAGAGCTGGTGCAAATACATAAATTAAACTCTTTACAGGAAGGAATTCCTCAAGTGGGACTGTCTCTTGTGGATCAACTTTTATGAGTTCTGGCATGAAGGGGACACTGGGCACAACCTTCCCCAGTAAAATTTTAACCTGGGAAAACATGAGGCTGGTTTTTCAAGCCAACCTTCAGGACTGACTTACTGGGTGAGCCATAACCTGAGGATATGGGGTAGCTGGGACAGTTATACAGAGGTTCAGTATAATGAGGAATCAAAACCTACTTATACTGCTTATGGGGAACTAATTTTGCTCCTCAGACCTGCTGAACCAACTGCAACTTCCCCTTTTAACCTCTTCCCTCTAAAAAATAAACATTAAAAGGACCCAATCACATTTGTACGCCTTATGACTCTAAGTTTGGGTTTTCCTTTAGTTTTTCCCCGCTGACATGGCTGCAAACCCCAAAAATGCCAAGAACTGTATGACAGTGACTAAACATTAAGTGCAGAGATAAGGAACAAAGTTCACAGCCTGCTAGGATTTGTTCCTAACACAATCCAAGCCAGCAGCAGCTGCTGCCACAGGCAATGTGGAAGCAACTGTCACACCACAGACAATTTCTGCTTTTTAAGGGAAGTTTAAAAGCAACAGCTGTCAGAGATAAAACCTAACAGAGCCTCACACTGGATGAAGACATCTCTGCATTAATTGTGAAGCAAATGGATGGCAACAGGAACACAATGTTTTAAGGGTTTTATGGGCTATGTCACTGATTTCTCAATGCCCTTTATGAAAAGATCTGTCAGGTTGTCAGTGATTACCTTTGGGAGAAAAAAACCCAGCTGGTGATAACACAGACTGCCTTCCCACTGGATGGGAGAAGAGGAATGGGATTATCGCATACTTGTACCTATCCTTGCAACACTGCTTAGGATATTACAATGATTGTGAAAACTTTACTAGGAAGGACCTGGGGATCTTGGCATTTGTGTCAATGAACACCAGGCCTGCTCCTTGTTGGGCAGCATTCCCTACTCTCACCTAGATAATCTGCTCTTGAAAAAGTAGCCTCTGTACAGTCTTATTCCCATTTTAATTATTCCACCAAAACACCAACATCTTGCCTTCATATGTAACAAGCCTTTCCTCAAAGCCTGGCTTTATCCCCTGCACGGAAATGCTGAGCCACACACAATTTTGGGTAGGTCAGAGCCAACACTTGTCAGCAGTCAGTCACATGCAGGGTAAGGAAGAGCATCCAGGATGGATCCTTCTCCTTCACCCAGACTGGCATGCAGATGACTCCACAGAAAGCTTGTTCAGGCAGCTAAAAATCCACCCAAAAAGCTGAATTTCAGCCAGCTCAGCTTCCTAAATTGGCCCACAGTCAGCACATCATGAGTCTCCACCTCAGACAAGTGCCAGAGTCTGGAGCAGCACCTTTAGCCTAGCACAGGTCCAACAGCAAAATTCTCTTGGTCCACATGGATTATACCTGTGGATGGAGCCTGCTCCTTTACAGGAGGCTTTGTCAGCTTAGCCACTGACAGCAAACTGTTCTGTGGTAGCCAGAACCTGAATCACTGTCACAGGATCCAACTTCCCCAGTGCCTGCAGCACCGGCAGCTGGCCAATGCACAATGATTCAGCACCCACCAAGGGCTCACACACATTCTTCTCTCCCCTCAATGAAAGTCCACAGGCTCAGGCCATGCCAAGGGGAAAAGGGGCTGGAAACAGGCATTGTTTTAGTGCAGAGTTGCAAAGCTGCTTATCTTCAAAGGCCAGGCAAAGTGTGGGGAAAAAGGAAAGTAAACAGACATTTTGTGTTCTTTATTTATTTGTTGTTTTCCAAATGGGAGGGGAGAGGAGAGAGCATGGGGATAAATATCCTTCCTGCTTTCCAAACTCAGTATATCACTTCCATTGCTCCCTCCCTCCAAATCCCAGTGCTCTGGAACCTCAACATTACAACAACAATAAGAGATGTGGTCCCTATTTATTCCAGGATTCCTTTGGCCATGTCACTGTCAAACTGTCAGACTTTGAAGAACCAAAGAACCACTTTGGTTCATGGTCTCTAAAGTTTTGCTTCCATTTTCACCTGAATAAACATGTCCATTCAGACCCTGGAGACAAAGCTGACGGAAAGCTTCACTGAGCTGAACTACCCCATGAATAAAAAAAAAAGCAAACTACAATTTATTTCTAGGGTAACAGAGTAAAAAACCCCACCACAATCCACTGCACAATCATAACATTGTGGCAGCCTCCCATAAAACCCCTGGAAACCTGCAGGTTGTAAATTCCACAACTTGTGTCTCTCAAGGTGACCTGCTTATCACTGCAGATAAAATCTGACAGATCTGCACAGTTTAAGAGCCCTCGAGACACATCACTCACATTTCCCTGCTTCAAATGTGCAGCCAAAGTTTGGAAGCCCCAGAATCTGGGGAGAAGAGACAAAATGGGTTTCTACAGGATGTTTAGGCTTGCATCTGGTGATTTTGCCTTCTCTCTCCTGACCTCAGCTGCAGAGTAAGTGGAAGAGGAATTCACAGAGAGATCCACAGCAAATACACACATCACCCACACACAGAATTTTTCCCTACACTTCAAAGCTGCCATTTCTTTTTAAAGTTCAAAAAGCTACTTAAAAAAAAAATACTGAAGCTTTCATAAAAGTGATGATTTCTCCCCAAATTACAGGGGAAATCCACAGAGCAAACACTGCAAAACAAAGCACCTTGTGAACATGAACACATGCACACACCAGACAAGAACAAACCCCCCAGTTCCTCTTCTGTGTGCTGAGCTTAATTAGTCCTTCCAAATCATTGCAAGAATGTGATTAGAATCTCCCAGGTGCCCAAACTCACCAATTATTGTCTTTTTGCTCTTGCATAACACAATTAAAAGTAAGTACAACAGTAGTAATTAGTGAGACATAGGAAGCATCCATCTACTGCTGAAAATGATTCCTTCTAAAACTGCTTAAAAACCTGAAACATCTCTCAGAGCAATTAAAGGCAAAGGCATGTCTGAACCCCCCACAACAACCAGGGCATTGTTAGAGCTTTTATGCCCATGTTTAAACAAAGGAGAATTACAGCCCACACGGCTCAGCTGAAGGCAACGCCTGTAAATAATGCAAGCTGCTCATCTGATTTAACATTCAGAAATGTAAAAGAGAAAGGTTTCATTTTAGCTTTTATGAAACACACCAAAAACCTTCAAAGAGGAAGCTCCCCAGAGATCCTGCTGAAGGAGATGTCCACATGACACAGGGCAGGACCACACAGAGATCCCAGGCTGCTGAAAACCTTGGGAACAGCATGGATGTGTCACTGGGCTGCTTTTCCCAGACTGAGCAGCAGAATATTACTCCCACAAAGTGCTGTTCTACAAAGTGCTATGGAAATCAGAGCACAAAGTGAAACTGCATCACTGAGAAATCCAGACAGAAACTTTTTGGTGCTTTCCATGCAGCACAGACGCAGACACCCTCTCCAGAAACACCAACAAGTTCCATCTGCCTTCAGGGACCACCACCAGGCACCAACAAATTGGCCAAGCAGTCCCTGCTGCTTAAATCAGGTTAGTAAATCCAGTGGACAGGGGCCTGGCACTATGATACTCTGCTTCTCAGAGGTGGCAGTGAGGAATTTCAGGGGGCAAAAAAGCAGTTGTTCTAAATTTAAACACTGCAAAAGTTAAATCAAGTAAACCAGAGGCCTTCTGAGTAGAATGAGCCAGCAGCCCCTCTTGAACAGATTAGTTTAAAGGTAACTCAGAGCATTACACCTTCCCTGGTTTAGCATTAAAACCTCTCTGCTTTACAGCCTCACTGGTTATAGAAGCATAACTGCAGCACTCTGAGCCACCAGCTATAGCAGGGCCTTCCCAAGACAGAAATCAAATCATCAGTTTGAAAAAAATGCTTTTTAAATGACTTTTTAATTGTCCAAGCCTCCAGAAATTATTCTGAAATGTTAATTTAGTTCTGGGGAGAAATAAAGAAAATAAAAGAAGTCTTTGAGCCCAACTACTTAAAGAGCATGTGACCTCCATATACCCACCCACATCTCTCCATCAGTGATCAGCAGCTCTGGGCACTTCACAGTCAGGAAGAGCAGCGGGAGGAAGACAAAAAGTCTACTGGAAACACTCATTTGGACACGATAATTACAGGGGTGCAATTAATTTTCTGCTTCCAGCCCATCAACTTTCCAGCCCTCCCCTTCTCCCTGCAAACTGGGCTGTGTTCAAGCAGTTAGGACAGAATTCCACGGCGGGTTGTACACTTCCCCCTTTGCTTTGCGGCACCATTCTCAGGAAGGAGAGGAGGACAGAGGGAAAAGCAGAATTCCCTGGAGTATATCTGTGCAGATCTCACTTTGGCTGTGGCAGTTTTTTATCCATTCTGACCTCATCTTAGGCAATTCCACTTTTCCATTTCAGTGGGAGAGTACCCAGGGCCAAGGCTGACGCTTTTACAACGCATTTTATGTAACAAAACCCGAAAGCCCTCTGGTGCAGGCTTCAGCAAGCAAAGTTTCCCAAGCACCCATCAGAGTCACACAGCTCTCTGCCTGTTGTATCAGCTGATGTCCCAACTGCTGATAGAAACGAGTTCCAACAGCTTTATGCCCAGCATCTACCTCACTCCAGGGATAATTTTCCTGGTGTTCTCAGCACTACAAGCCAGGAAGGAGCTGAGCTGAGGTGAGATGAAATGGTTTTTATGAACAAAGAGGCACGTTCCTCTAAACTTGAAGGTGGTACAGGGCATACAGTCCTGAGAAGAAAAGTCAGGTCAGAGGGTAACACCTCCTCCTATCAAAGGCAATCATATCTTGCACTCCCACACAGTTGAGCTTCATCTTCAACCCCACTGGGAGTCTGATCCCAACTACACCTTCTGTAAGGCTACTCCAGTACTCAACTCCTTAACACAACCAAGCCTCCAGCTGACAGGGAAAGTCCACTCAAGGCCAGTTCAGCTCATAAGCTCTTGTGTCAACATTGCCTTCCAACACTGAAACCATCAATTTAAAAACACATTTGGACTCTTGCTGGGAATTTTATCAAGGCTGTTAAACTGGTTTGCCCTAGAAGGCCACATAAGCCTGGAAATGCAGCTTTCCAGCTGGACAGCTGACAATACATGCCATGCCTGCTTGTTGGCGAGTAGCCAGCCAGCCAGCTGGCCTTGCCCTCGAGCTTAGCAATCTGGCAGGCTCACAGATTTCCAGCTCAGAGACTAAAACTGAAGGGAGCTTCTCAGAGTGACACTTCTCTGTTCAAAATTCCCCACTGACAACTAGCCAGGCTGCATTTTTTCTCTTCCAATTGCCATCAAGCAGATGTGTCACTTAAGAGTGGGGAAAAAAGCTGAAGTAAACGGTCTTCTTTAGAGAACTGTTTCTCTGAGTTAAACCGTCTCTCATAAAGCTTCACCAAGAAGAGGAATTCAGCAACCCTCACACAGCTGGCATGGAATACACCAGAATGAGCTTAACCTCAGTCTGATCTGGAGAGCACAAGGTGCATTTGCACTTATCAAAGTCAAAAATACCCAAAATGTTCAGGAGGCAGTCGAAGACAGGCTACTTACAGCACCACAAGAGTTGGGGCCCCCGTGGAAGAGCGTACAGGCAATCCTCACTACTTCTGCTTCCATCTTCCTCAGACCAGGAAATATATCTGGATGGAGAGGATTACTCCAGGCAAACTCTTCATACACCTTCAGAAAACAAAGAGAGAAAGTTAAGACTTGCAGATAAGGCTTTGAGGACTCCCCATGTGCACTGCAGAAGTAAATTAGCTGCATTTTATCATAAGAATACTACAGGACTTAACTGCTCCTACAAGTAGATACCACAAGCTGGGAAGCTGTAGCTGAGGAGTAAAATAAGAAGTTTTTCGAAAGCATTCAGACCTCTGGAGTGATTCTACAGCACAACAATATCTCTTGTTGTAGGAACAGATTTAACCATTTTGCTGTTTTTAAAACAGAATACAGCATACATCCTGCAATTCCTTTACATGAAACAGGCAAAAAAAGTGACTTTGCAGAACTTGTTCTCAAGTGTACTGTTAAGGAAGGGTTCTGAAGCTGGTAGAAAAGCACAACTGCCCACCCACACCACAAGAAAAGTGGCTGTGGAAACCAGTATTTCTGCTCGTTCTGCAACTGTGGACTCACAGGATACAAGGCTGGAACAGGCCAGTTCCAACCTCCTGCAGTCCAGATCAAAAAGCAACTGCAGGGATGTTAAATACAATACAGCAAAACAAACCAGTGAATAATCGGTACAAACAAAAGGAATGTTTCCACAAAGTGATCTGAGCCAAGGCGCCTCCAGAAAGGCTGCTCTGAGCTTTGTTTCCCCAAAAGTGGCACAGAAAATGTCAACGTGAGGAGGAAAACAGCAGGAGCAACCACCAAGCAGAGCCCATTACAGCTGCTAAAAAAGCTGTTCCCAGGAGCAGGAGAGCCAGACTTCCCTTTCTAGCAAAACAGTTCTGGAAGGAGATGTACTTGAAAACAAACCTTTAGGCTGTTAGGTTATTTTCCAGCCTTCTCAAAGGAAGAAGTTCCTGAGCAGGTAAACAGACCTCACAAAGACACCACAGAAGCGTGCCACTGCTCCATTGCTTAAGATTTGGACCACACAGCCATGCCAAAAAACATTTCACAAAGCTTTTCTTCTGCTTAAACCAAGACGGGTTTAGTTCTGCTCAGTGAAAGTTATTCCAGTATCAGTCTCCAGTTCACTTGTAATTACTAATTACTTTCTCACTCAAAACAGCACCTCATCTGATTGGCTCCCAGTTATCTCTACAAGGTGTTTTCACACAGTTATATGGCCAGAGTTACGCTGCCCAAATTGCCACTAATTCTCCTTCCCAGACTTAAGTTTTAGATTTTCTCTATTTATTTTGGGATGCTGGAAGAGCTCTGAGGGGTTTCTGGTCAGCCCAAAGATGCAAAGTTGGCCTGCTTGCACTTTACCTTCACCAGCAAGTGGGTGAGTTTCTCTTCACCACTGTACACAGTCCCAGAGACTTTCCCATCCTGCCAGCGTACGTCTCCTGGAAGAGAGGGAAGAGCACACTGCTCACAAACACAGCCATTCCCAGCCAGTGCGGAAAAGCACACGGAAAATCCCCTCAGTTATGCAGAGCAGGACTCAGCTTTTGAGATTTCCCTGAGTTTTGTGGTCCAGGGACAGCTGTGTGTGAACTTGAGCCTCTGGCATCATGTGAACTTAGCAAACAGAAGTAAATGATGACTAAAGAGTCAGCACATAACCAACATGTAGCTGCAGCAAGCAGTTATACTAATATGTAATCCACTTGATCCCCATCAGTCTCCCCAAACTGCTGTTCAACCAACTGGACACTAAATTAAAACCACTTTCAAAGAGCACCCACCATCACTGTAAACTGAGAAGAGATGGAAAGGCCAAGTTTGTACTGCTAAAATCCACAGTGCTGGCACCTCAATTAAATTTCACCTAAACCGGTATTTCCAGGCAACTTCTAAGGGGGAGTGGAGAGTTCAATGGGGCCTTAAGAAAAGAAAAAAATAACCCAGTAAAGGAAGGAAACAATAACTTCAGAGAAAACACAGACAGAAGCAACATTAGCAATACACAGCAGTAGAAAAGAAGGAAGTTGTTCCAGGACACTCAATTATGAAATTGTTTGTTTCAGAATTTGAAGTAGATGCACTGTTCTAGCAGAAAATTCAAGGCATTTCTCTAATTTGGGATAGCAGCAGGGCAGTCATATCTTCTCCTCCAGACAGGAAGTCACCCAAATTTGCTCATGAGGAATAACAGGTACACAAATCAGGGGGAACATGTTTACATGAGAGAGGCAACTCAAATTAAGTGTCAGACATTGCTTGTGTGGACTCAAGCCAGGAGAACATAATCATGACGCTTCCTTAAAAGGCTTTTTCAAAGTACAAAGCATTGTCTCTGTTAATTGAGGTCATAGTCTTGGAAATTCCCTAACAATCCTACTTGGAAGTTGTTTGTGAGTATTTTCTGGGGTTTCATGGAAAATGCATTTCTGGTGAAAGTCAAACATCAAGGCAATAGCTCAGAAATGCAATCCAAAAAGAGAACTTCCTCCCTATTTCTCTTCTCCTCACCCCTCCCATCTCTCTATCAGCCTAGAATTCTTGGGGAAGGAATGGAATTTCAATGTAAATACCTGAACACAGTATTAGAACTCATGAATCTCAGCCACATCCAGAAGGAAAACAGACATAAATTTGCAAGGGGACAAAATATTTAAGCTAAAACCATGAGCAAGAGTCACTGGGACTCATTTAAGAGAGGAGGTGTCATGTTTGGTGTCTGAGCAGATTCATCTCTGCTGCAGTATAAACTCACCTTTTGAGCTGTACTCTTTCATCTTCTGCAGCACTTCAGGCTGGCTCATGCCTTGTTCCGGCAGTGCTTTGATATAATCCTTTTCATCCTTCAGGAAGGATAAACTGGAAGTGACATCATTTAAGGCTTCATCAATCTTCTTTTGAATCTAAAAAGAAAGAAAAAAGCCTATCAAACAATGGCACTGGTCAAATTCTAAGTAATTGTCGAGTGTGTGCGGGACAGGACCCGCTGCCTACATCTGTGGTGTTGATGGAACAGACAGGAACTGCTCCACTGGGAGCTTTGACCCCTTTCCTTAGTGCTTGAGAAAATAAAACTCAAGGGAAAAAAACTGCATTTGTATCCAGCAAACCTTTTTAAGTCACAGTTTAATTTAAGTAGGGGTCCTCAGATGCATTGGTTTGTACCTTGCCTCCTCTACCACCACACACACAATTTAGAAACTCATGAAAACAAAGACACAATAAAGAAATCTCCACCACAGACACAGTTCAGAGATTTCTTTCTTCCCACCCACACCCTGCACTCACGAAACCCCAGACTTCTTCTCACAATACATACCAAAGTAAAGATTCTTCTTCCAAGCAACACAGGTGTTGGGATATTGACTTTTGGACATTGGAATGCCTCAAAGTCAAGGCTTCTTGTGAGCAACTGGTAAGTAACCAGGTATCAGCCTACCAAAGAGCATAAAGAGGACACTGATAGGACACAGCAGGAGTGCTCTGGCACAGGGGAGCAGTGTTAGCCCTGAGAAGGGAAGTCTGGACACAACAGGGATTGTATAAAGTGTCCTTTTCTAACAGGCAGGCAAAAAAAAATGCAGAAGAGAATTTGTCTGATCAAGGGCTACTCAGGTTAGGAGGTGAAAGCTGGGGCATTTGACAGGGAGGGGATTTAATCCCTTCCAGAGGAATGTGGGAGAAATTGGAGAACTCCTTCCATGTCCACAGCAAAAGGAAAAAAATTTCTCTGTGCTACTCTCTTCGGATAAAACCGCCTGGAACAGATCTGACCCCTGGAATCAATGTGTAAATACACCAGCACAGCAAGCAGCAGGAAGTGCAATCAAGTGTGATACCATCGTTTACGAGGTAAAAGAAACCCAGCTGTGCATTTCTTAATCCCAGAGTCATTAACGTGCTAAAACATGCTGACAGTTGTGGTTTCAAGTTTTTATGCGAAAACAAAAAAAAGCAGCTCCCAAACACTACAGCTCGTGTGTCATTTTAATGATTACACCAAGTGCTGATATCTTTCTGCTAACATTTGCTAAGAGTTATCTGTGCCCTAAACTAATCATGTCCAGTTGCTTGATTAAAACAAATACCCTTCCACATTGCACAACAAACCCTCGGCTATCTCACACTTCACACTGTTTCAGAAAAACAACTCCAGTTCAATCCTGTCTCTTCTTCCAGAAATAAAATAATTTTCTTAAAATCTAACAATGAGGAAACGTTACTGGAGAATTCACTCATTCTTGGTTAATATAAATAGCTCAAAAGTTAAAAAGGCAGCACCCCCTTTTTTCTGAAAGTGATACAATGACAAAAAGATCGGGTAGAAATTATATCTGTCATTAAACCAGGAGGCAAGAGAAGACATTCCAGATCTGTATCCTTGGACCATTAGGATCACAGTGACACGACAACAAAGATGCACAGAACTGTGTATTCTCCAAGAGAGCTGAAACAAGGACCTGAAATAATCCTATCGGTAGCTGTTCAAATACTTACTATAGCCCCGACAAATGGCATTTTCCTCAGCAGTTTAAAGAACTGTTTTTTAGTTCGGGATGTCAAACCTGAAAGACAAAAACAGAATGAATCTAAGAAACAAAAAAAAAAAACCTTCTGATGCAGCTCATGATCAGGCTCAGCATTCCTGACCCAAGCTGAAATAACACAGTGACCCAGGGGACATGGTGAGACAGATGAGTGAATCCAAAAGCAAGGTTTTTAGAGATGGACCATGCCATGGAAACATCTGGACTGCAGAACAGCAGCAATCTACAGGAATCAGTTACTTGACCTGCTTTCTTACTTACCTGGGAATTCGCACCCGCGTGTGGAATTTTACAGGAAAAAGAGTGATTTCAGGGTTTGCTAAAGGTAAGGAATTATTATCATTTCCTCCCTCTTCAAACCAGAATAGTTACTAGAAAACAAAAACACTGAGCAGTGTGAAACAGGCTCCCAGAACAAAGGAGGGAACAGGGACATTTGTGACAATGTCAGCCACAACAGAAGGTGGATTTGCCCTGTTTGATGCACCAGGAAGTGACTCAGGGAAAGCGGGTGGACAGAGGGAAGAGCAGAAATTCCACCATAGCCCAAAGACTCAAATGAAAGAAGCCACTGATGACAAGTACTGGAAAACTCCTTGGGTAGCTCTAAAGGCAGGAACAAAATCAGGATGACACAGATGCTTTATAGCCACCAAAAATGCCTTCTCAGTCCTACTTGCACACCAGCAGTTACAGGACACACCAAAAAATAACTAAGTTTAATAATCAACCATTTTAAGACTTTGCGATTTTATCTACGCTTTCCCTCCCACTTCATATATACAATTGGAAAAGCTACCCAAGGACACTAATTGGCACATTCTGTAGCAAATACTCATTAGTGCTCCAATAATAACATTTCTGTTGCACATCTCAGTGTGCACACTGTTTCATTAATAATTTTCACAGAGAGAAAAGACTGCAAACTCCTGAAAAATTCTGACAATCTAATCATATCTTCTAAGAGTAATCAATACTTTAAAAAAATACATTGCGCAACAGTACAAATACTAGCCAGGAAGCTAAGTGTCCTGAACAAAAATTTCATTCCAATTTGTTCCTTACAGTCATTCCCACTGTTAAGCTACTCCCAGCTCTACAAAGAGAAAGGGCTGCTTGAGAAACAGAGACACAGAAGGAGACATCAAGTTAAAAACTTGGTTATTTTTAACAAGCTGCCACCAGAGTGTAACCCTAAGGCCTGTGGGAACTGAAAAGCACCTCTGAGGGCATGGCAGTGACCTCAGGTCATCACATGACCAGAGAAAACTGCAGGTTCTGCAGAGTTCAGCTCCACTGAAGAGCTGCCAGTATCAGAAACCACTCAAAACAGGAAGATATTCCACAAATATAAAAAAAAAAATTTAAAAAAAGAAAATATCCTCACACCATCACATGCAATTATCTTGAACACTCTGAGGATGAAATGTGCCCCCAACACAGAATCAAGACCACATCTCCTCCCCCAGCAGGAAGGCAAACAACCAAGGGTTGTTATCCAGACACTTTGCAGCAGTGACAAAGTTCACAGGAACCCAGCTCTCCATAAATCTCCCCAGGGTTTGGGCAAGAAGAGTCTTGTGACAAGCAGATGGTTTAGCCAAAGGAAAAAGAGAGACAAGGGAAAGGGAAGGAGACAGAAGCACATTCCATGCAGCCTCTGAAGGAATGGGGGAGCTTCATTTACCAGACAGGCCTTGACCTTAATTTAGAAGAGAGTTTGGTACATATTAAGTGACAGCAGAAAGTCTGTTTTAACAAGTGTTTGGCCTTGTTTCACCCTCTTTCCTTCCACTGCCCAGGAACAACTCAGGTCCACCTCCCCTCCCTCCAAAGGTAAGAAAATTCCTCATTTCAAATACTTACTCTCAGGCTGGCAGAGGAAGCCATGCAGCCACACACTTACAAGTGTGGAAGAAAAGGTCAACCCAATGAGCTGCCAGGGTTCAAGTCCATCACACCGGGCATTCACAAAGCCTGTCACTTTCTCCCAATACATCTGAAGGATTTCCTTGTAGGGAATAACAGCATCCTGTGCAAAGGAAAATTTTGAGGATATTGAGGAAAACACAAATGAAAACAAGCAGGGTATCAAAAAGCCTACTGTTGATTAAAAAGGTGCTTTTCAGTATGCAGACCTCACGCTTTCCTTAATTTTTACAAATACAACAGGTAGGAGATAGTTTTTATTCACTTCCAGTCGAGTCACAGATAAAAATACATACCTTGAGAGACTTCAGATATTGAGAGAGAAGCACTGAGAGCAGATGAGCAAAGTAAGGTTCTCTGCACAGCCCCAAGAACCATCACCAGGTCTTACCATCGCCCAAGAGAAGCAACTGTGTTAATAATTTTTTCCAAGGAATTATCAGGTGGTGAGTGAAGGTACCACCAAAACAGGTCTATTAAGTACCTTGGGCTGGATTTTTAAGGAAGATGGAAGCACTCAGCAAGTCCTTAAGTTAAAGATCTAATTAACACGTTACATACCAAGGGAGGATGGGAGAGGAACACTGCTGCCACCAAAATAATCCCCAGAAAATGGTGATGCAAGAACAATTACAATGTCAAACCAGGAATTACTGTCGGGACACAGCCTATGTTCCTAATCAATAGCTTCAAACCAGATGCTCTTCAAGAGCATCAGAACAGGGCAAGGAAAACTGGATGTGCACAGAAGAAAAAGGACATTTCCCCTTAAACAGGGGTCTTCCATCCAACTCTCTGGGAAAAGGTTTCTAGAGATAAGAAGAATAAGCAAGAATAGAGCCCTCTTCCAAATCCCTCTTCCCTTTTGACCAGCCATCCAGCCCAGTTTTGCCCAGTTTTACTGAGGAGATCTCCAACACTTGAGAGCTTCACCCTCCAAACAGGGAAAGTATGTGGGGCCTTTCAAAAGATTTGTAACTAAACCTTGGAAGGAATAAATCCTTGATTCCTGTGCTGTTGGACTTTGGGTGGGAATAGAGCAACTTTTCAATAAACCACTAACTTAAAAACTGCTAAAACTTTGCTTCTCCAGACCCTTCACAGATCTCACTTCTGGGCCAAGCCAACAGAAGCAGCATGTTATCAACTTTTTTTTACGGTGTAACATGTCATTCCAATACAACTGGATAGGCTACTAACAGTCTAAAAAAAAGCCAAGTTTTTCCAAATAATCAAAGGAGGAAGGCAGGTTTTCTTACCAAAAAGCAACACTAATGAATACTCACTACTTTGGAAAAGCAGTAAAATGCATATAACATGGCAGAGTTTGAAAGGATTTAAGCAACCCAAACATAAATTCCAGCAGAATTAACAGCATTTACCGTAACAGAGAAGGGTTTTCACCCATGTCCTAGCACAGGGTGAAGGGACACTGAAGAGACTGAATTCAGCAAAACCAGGCAGCACTCAGCTCTGAGAAGGCAAATTAGCACCTATTCACTTGGCAAAGGGCAATTAAAAAATACATCAGAGCCACTTCAGCCTCCAAAACAGGGAGGCCGCACAAACCACTGCGATGAGGCAATGTCCCAGTTAATCAATGCCCACTCCTCCAAGCCACTCACCACAAAGCCGATTTAACCCCAGAATTCAAGGGAAGAGCCACCTTTTCCAGCTAACCAGAGGTGGTACTTAAGTTTCAGCGAGCTTGCACAATCTTCACTGGCAAATCCCTGGAAATGCTTGTTTAACCAGCAACAATGACTTTGGTTCTTTGCCTAGGAGGAAATGCCAGGACATAATTCCATTTTGGAACTGCGCTTAAAGGATGGAAATGGAGCCACTAATGAGCTGGTGTCTCAATAGCTGTTCTCAACTCATGGCAAGAAAATGCTGCAGCATCAAATATAAAGTGGGCTGTGCTTTTTTTTTCCCCTGAAGATGGAGGATACTGTAAGCCCTGACTCAAAATGGAACATAACCTTCGTAACAGAAATCACTCCAGTAAACGGCCAAGTTAAAATAAATAAATCTGACAAGCTATTGACCTCACTCTTGGAGAAAGCTCTGGACAGAAAATCCCAGCTGACTGCATATTTTGTTGTCACTGAAACCCCTGAGCACTGACATACAGGAAGACAATGGTATATCCAAGTTTTGAACAAATAACAGAAGATTTCATTATGTTCATTCTAAGATATTGAAGAATTTCTTCCCCTTTCTTGCTTTAAAAAAAAAACATACCTGAAATCAATCTGCAAGTGATACAGTTTGACCAGGTAAAGTTTTCTCTGTATTTCTCACTTTCCTTCTTCACTCATTTCATACTTAAGGAGTTTGAAGGATGAGGTTGATCATTTTAGGAGTATATTAACAACTGGGATTAAAAAACCCAGTGAAAAATGGCATAGAAGATGAGTTAGCAGTGAATTACAATTTCTCAGATCCCTGGCTAACCATGCACTCAGTTTCTCCCAAGTGCTCTTTTCCCTGAAAGTATCCAGCAAGACATGAGACACCTTAACTTTCTGAATTATTCACTTAATCCCACAGAAACCACAGGGCATTTAGAAGGTTGCATTCAAATGTTTTTATTACACTCAGGAACATGCTGGGTTAAACGAGAGCTTATAAAAAAGAGGGAGGGTGACTTTTTACATGAGCAGAGCGACAGGACAAGGGGGTGTGGCTTCACACTGACAGAGGGAAGGGTTAGATGGGATATCAGGAAGGAATCCTTTCCTGTGGGGGTGGTGAGGCCCAGAGAAGCTGTGGCTGCCCCACCCCGGAAGTGTTCAAGGCCAGGTTGGACAGGGATTGGAGCAACCTGGGATAGTGGAAGGTGTCCCTGCTGATAGCACGAGGTGGGACTGGATGATCTTTAAGGTTCCTTCCAACCCAAACCATTCTGGGATCCTCTACCATTGCAGTCCCATACAACTTCCTCATTTTAGAGGGAGGAGGGCAGGGGGAATAAACAGCCTCTGTGTAGCCCAGCCATGGGAATCCCTTCCCCTGCAGCCCTAGAGGTGCTGCTCAGAGTGAAAAACTCTTAATGCTTCCCCAGCTGGGCTAAAGACAACAGGCTGACCTGATTTTAAACCTGTCTACAGAACGGAATTTCATGTAAGACAATAACCTGCTTATTTTTGAAGGCATCCAAAAATAAAGGTTTCTCTTCCCATTAGAAGAGAGTAGATAAGCTGGTTTTATTTCTGTAAGAGAACCTTCCCCACACAAAAGCTTCACAAGACACAGGATTATTTCAGAAGCAGTTTAAAAACCTGACTTATCAGCACACTAAAGAGCAGGGAGAAAAAAAAATCTCCACTGGAGGATTTGCTTCTAATTCTCAGAGCAGTAAGACAGACCCAGGTATCAGATAAAATACTAATTGCTATCATTAGGATTTGCAGTGCTCATTTGTACTGACATTAATGCACTCAGCTACCTAAGCAGTTTACATATTGAATTTTTAGCTGCACAGATTAGGAATACATCCTTAGTACTTTATTTCTAAAAGCCATTAGCTAGCTGAGCTGGTTCCAGGGATAGCACTTATGCCAGTACAAAAGAGCACAAATTAACTGCAGTAATGCTCTTCTGTCCCAGATGATAGAAAAGGGAGAGGGGAGGAATGCCAAAGCTAATGAGAGCACATTTTGTATTTTTGCCAGAACAGCATTTCCTTGGCTGCAAGTTTTAGGACATAAAAAAGCTTAAAAGAAAAAAAAAAAAAAAAAGCAAGAGAGAGAAACAGGCAAACTGGAGAACCTCAGACTTTTGTTACAAGTGCCTTTTGTTTCTGTGTAAATGGAAACACTGTCTTGAGTTTACCTGTGGCAAAAATGAGAAGAAAGATTTTATCAGCTGAACCTTCCTTCCTCCAAAAGAACGATTAAAGTGGGTTTAAAATGGGGCCACAGAAGAAAAGTAGCTTTTAAAGGAAAGTTTGTTATGCAATACCATGAGGCTGACTGTGCAAGGAGGAAATGCTAAGATCAAAGAATCACAGAAAGGCCTGGGCAGGAAGAGACCTTAAAGACCATCTTGTTTCAAACTCCTGCCATAGGCAGGAGCACCTTCTACTATCCCAGGTAGCTCCAAGCCCCTCCAACCTGGCCTTGGAAACTTCCAGGGATCTAGGGGCAGCCACAGCTTCTCTGGGCAACCTGTGCTAGGGCTTCACCACCTTCTCAGGGAACAATTTCTTCCCAATATCCAATCTAAACCTACTCTCTGTCAGTTTATACCACATCCTCAGCTTTCACCTGAATCCACATGTCTTCCCAAATCAGGGACCCTCTGACCACTTCCCCACACCCTAACCTGAATGTCTGTCTGCCATCAGCTTCACTCACGTTCCCAGAACTGAGGCAGGAAGTGGCTGTCACACAACACACAGTAAATCAAGGCCAAGGGAGAAGGCTCAAATAGCACGAGTTAGGTCAGCTCCGATTATGGGAGCACGTGGAATACTGGTACTGCCACTGTAATTAAGGCCTCTGCTCCAACACAACAAGTTTTTCCGAGGAGAAGCTTCCTGACTGAAAACAAACCACACAAAGCCAGCAAGGACACAGCAGCTTCACTTATTTATTCTGCCCCAAAGTAGAAGGAAAGCTTCAATTAGCCCTGCCTTCGCTGACACCTCGTTGCCTGCACATGCTCTGGCCACAAAAGACACATCTGACCAGCATAACCAACCTGGCTGCAGGGCTGGACTCACAGCCACCAGCCTGCCAACTTCCTACCGGAGAGCTGGGAATGGGATTGAGAAACACCACCCCAGCCTCTTCAGAGGGTGCTTATTGCTGCCTGTGCCTGCAGTATTTTGATTCACATCCCATTAATGACTCTGCTCCTCTATCCCTCCCTGCCAACGCCAGCCTGACAAATATCTTTACATCAGCACCAGGCAGGGAATATTTGTTAGTCAGCTAATTACAGCTGGAGGCTTGGACCACGTGCTGCCCAGCCTGACCAAAGGATGTGGGCAGACAGAGTGACACTGGATGCACGATCTCTCAGAAATCAAAAATCATGACCTTCCGGATGTATGGGCTGAACTAAGTGAAATTAAAAACACATTCAGGCCATGCTCATCTTACCACAGCTCCCGAATACCACCAGTTTTGTCTGCATTGCATTTATTTCCACCACTGCCATACTGAAACTTTTTCTTTTTCCAGAATGACAGCAGTTTGGGTTGGGTTTTTTTTGCCACGTACAGTGTCTGCAAAATGAATGTATGAATATACTGTCCCACCAGCCCTGAGAGTTCAAGAGGAGTGGCTAAACAATGGCTAATTATAGCTTCAGCACAAAAACAAACAAGGCAACAAGTCAGAAGAGGAACAGCAGCATTCCAGTTTCCACTGCAGAGATGAAATGTAAAACTACCAAAACAAAATGGGAAAAGGCTGATTGGAGGCTCAAAATATGAATGATTTTACAGGAACCCAAAGGCCTCCAAAAATCAGGTGCAAGTTCAAATTTCATTTAACCCAAAATACACACATGGTGTCGTGTTCACTTTGCTCACTTAGGCAAACCAATTTATAAAAGTTTCTGCGAACATCAAGGCACGCTCCAGGCAGCACAGACCTCAGCACAGGATCCACCCAATAGATGCTGCACATGAACTCATCGTGTATTTCTGTGGGTCATCAGTTCCAAGAATGTGCAAGGAAACATCCTCTGCTGACACCCATGATAATTAGAGTAAAAGAAGCACCCAGTTCCCTGCATGCTGGGGCTCATCTGGACATATTTCATTTCTCCACTTGGCCTCCTCTCAGCCTCAGATCACTGCATGCCTTCTGGAGAATAAAATGGGTGTTTCTTCGAAATATTTTGTGAGCACCTCGGTGCCACACAGAGGTACCCGCAGCATTAAGATATGAAATCTTGGCAGGAGCTGTCTGGAAGGAGACCCCAGCAAGGCAATTGTATTGGGAGCAGGAATCCATGAACAAAGGCAGCATCAAGGCCTGGCACAGCTTCCCAGCAGCGTTATGCAAGCCTTGGACAAAGCCCCCAGTATCAGCACAAACTGAATGTTGCTATTATACATTAAGGGCCCTGCTCCTGGGCAAGTCCAACCATAGGGCAGAATCCTCAGAAATTATCTTATCAACACCAATATACAAAACCCTTCAACCCATGCAATATCTAGTCACATGCCCTTCCTGATATGGCATGGATAAATCTTGATGAGCAAAGAGAGGCAAAGGAAACACTCAGAACACAAAGGATTCTGAGTGACTTTTACATACGCATTTCTAGGAAATACAAATATTTCCTAATACAGAAAACTGTATCCCAATCACCACAGCAAATAGACCAGAACACCTGCTGCTACATCAATTGGCAGAATCCTGAATCTCAGTTCCTGCTCTAAGGGCAGGACTAAAACACATACTAGGCCTGCTAGTACTTGAAAGGGAGTGTCTTTCACTGCCTGGGATGCAAAGAACAGGAGCAATAGAATAGTAGAATCACAGACTCATTTGATTTGGAAAAGACTGCGATGATCATCTCATTCCATCCCACTGCCACAGGCAGGGACACCTTCCACTAGACCAATCCCCTCCAACCTGGCCTTGGACACTTCCAGGGAGCCAGGGGCAGCCACAGCTTCTCTGGACAACCTGTGCCAGGATCTCTCCACCCTCACAGGGAGAAATTATTTCCTAATATCTAATCTAAACCTAACATTCTGTCAGTGTGAAGCCATTCCCCCTTGTCCCTTGCAAAGAATCTCTCTCCATCTATATCTTGTCAGCTTCTTCAGATACTGGAGGCCACAATTAGGTCACCCCAAAGCCTCTCTTTTCCAGGCTGAACAACCCCATCTCTCCCAGCCTTTCCTCATAGCAGAGGTGCTCCATCCCTTTAATCATCCTGGTACCTCCTCCAGACTCATTCCAACAGCTCCATGTCCTTCCTGTGCTGGGCCCCTCCAAGCTGGAGGCAGTTCTGCAGGTGGGGTCTCAGCTGAGCAGGGGCAGAATCCCCCCCCTCCCCTGCTGCCCATGCTGGGGATCAGCCCAGGGCATGGGGGGGTTCAGGGCCACGGTATGGCCAGCTGTCACCCACCAGCACCCCAAGTCCTTCTCAGCAGTTCTGTGCAGGAGAAGATCAGATGGAGACATCTTTTTATTGGCAGAGTTGTGTGTTTGGAAGAAGAGACAAGCAGAATCCCAAAATCCTTACTCAGAAAGGGGCTCTACTGAATCCCTTTGACCACAGGAGTCACAGCAAGGCTGTGATTGCTGCCACACAAGGCAAACCACACGCCAGAAATGCTGTGATTAGGTTTATCTCCACACCACCAGACACTGCTGGAGAAATCCAAGGCAGGAAGCGAGTGAGGTGTCACCTCAGCATACCCTTCCCTGCTCAGCAATTCAGACACAACTTCTAAGGGTAGAAAGAGGGTGGGAAGTTCTGAGTAGACTGGGCATGAGCAAGACAGGGAAAAAGAAAGATTTTACTCTGTCTAGGTAAGAAAATTTCCAGTGCCTCATGCTGCCTTTTGCTAAGGTCACAGGAAGGATGGCAAAGTGAAACCACAGTTTAGGAAAAACGTTATGTATCAGTGTTTCTCCAGAGAAAGCCTCAGTCCCCGAGCACAAAGCTAACTTCCAAAGCTTTCCAGAAGCCAGGAATCCTGTACAATAGCTACTGTCTAATCTAGTGACTAGAAGAGCAGACCTAAGCAGGTCTTCCAAGTGCAATAAGAAGCAATTTTCTCTGCAAAGCTTTGGCATAGAAGGGACTGAGGTGAGAACAGCCTGACCACACAGCACATCTCCAGCAACCCCAGGCCAGTCTAGACCACCCCGTGCACAACGAGCAAAGTATTTACCCAGTGCCACATTCTGGCAGCTGAAAGCAACCCAAACACAAGCTGTGCAGGCTCTCGGTGCTGTCCCAGGCTACCCATGGCAGCACACAGCTCCACACCAAAGCAGGAAGAAGCAGCAGCACTTGGATGCTTGGGAACGGAGTAACCAAGTGGGAGAAAGGAGTGGGACAAAGATAATGTTTCATTTATCACTCAGCAGATGTAATTTCAATTTCCCTTGCTGATGGGGAAAAAAACCCAATCAAACAACCAAAAACCTAGTACTCCTTCCAGGTGTGAGGAATTGCAAGATTCATGCCATGCCATGCCAGCTATATTCCAAGCAACCCTGAGGTTTGCTTCTAGATAAAAAATAATAGCAAATGAGCAAATAGTGTCTCTGAAAGACAGTAATTAATCAGCAAACACGATTTCTTTAGACAAATCAGCACCTTCACCAAAATCCTGAGGAAGATACCATTCTGCCCCACCCAGGTGAAATAAACACAGACAAGAGAAAACACCGTTTCTAATCCTCTCTGCCCGGAAACTAGGTAATTGTGGGGAATAAGGAAAGCAGTGCATGAATAAGAGGAACACATTTACATTTAGGGGAAGGGTATGAGCCTCGGGTGGGAGCGTAAGAGAGGATCTGACCTCCCACCCTCGCACCCCGCCGGCGGCCGAGCTCGGCCAGGCATCCCCTGAGACCCTACCGGGACCCCCCAGCCCACACTCGGTCCCCGCCGGACAAGGCCCGGGCCTCGCTGCCTCACAGGCCGCGACAGGACACCCCTCTCTCTCTTCCCCCATACCGGCCTCGCACTCCCCGCTCACCATCGCTCCTGCTACCGCCGGCTCTCTCTCTCCCTCCCTCCTTCCTCCCTTCTTTCTTTCTTTCTTTCTTTCCTTCCTTTCTCCCTCCTCCTTCCCGCGGGGTCCCGGCGCGGCCGCGCTCCGCCCCGACGTTGCCGCTCCCCGCTGGCCGCACCCCCCCAGGGCGGAGCAGCGACGGGAAAGCCGCGCCCCCTCAGGGCGGAGGAGCGGCGGGAAAGTGGCGCCCTCACCAGGAAGTAGGCGGTAAAACCTTAAGAAAGAGGTATTTTTTGTTAAAATACAAAAAAAAACCCACAAAACCTTCAAACAAAAACCACAAACATACGAACAAACAAAACCAGTTTGTAAGTCCGCCGTAGTTATTGATTATTTGGGGCTGGAGCCCCTCTGCTTTGGATCTGGCCTGAGAGAGCTCAGGGTGTTCACCTGGAGAAGAGAAGACCCTGGGGAAACCTCAGAGCCCCTTCCAGTGTCTAAATGGGGCTCCAAGAGAGCTGGAGAGGGACTTGGGACAAGGGGGAATGGCTTCCCACTGACAGAGGATGGGGGTAGATCGGATATTAGAAAGAAATTGTTACATGGAGGGTGGGCAGGCCCTGGCACAGGTGGTCCAGAGAAGCTGTGGCAGCCCCTGGATCCCTGGAAGTGTCCAAGGCCCCGCTGGACAGGGCTTGGAGCAACCTGGAATAGTGGAAGGTGTCCCTGCCTATGGCAGGGGGTGGGGACAAAACAATCCTTAAGGCCCCTTCTAACCCAAACCATTCTGTGGTATCTTTTGAGAAGACTTCTTGTTCTGTGCAAAATATAAGGTAGGAATTACTGGCCATTACAGCATTATCCAGTCTATTAGTTCTGTCAATCCATGGATTAAAATCTACTCTATTCTGGGTGGATCAGGTGGGACCCCTCATCACCTTCACTGGCCACACCTGGATTTACTTCACCTCTCATCACCCTCACTGGCCACAACTGGGGCTGTCCTACCACTCATCAGCCTAACTCCCCACACCTAGGGCTGACATTCACTTAGACCGCAAGGATCCCAAAACCAGCTGATTTGCAGGAGAAGGATTTGAGGGCTGCTGATTCCTGGGGCTATTTTATCCCACTGGCATAAAACTTGCCATTTGGAAGAGTGGAGACAGCGAAACTGCCCAGATGTTCAGGAGAGTTTTAAGAGGTTAAAGGTCTCTGTGGCCCCCAGGGTTAATTTTGACATCATGATCTAAAGGCTGGGTTTCAAATACTGTAAGTGGAATGTTGGGACCAGCCTCACTACAAGCACTGTGGTTTTTAGACATTGAGGGCGGGCAAACCTGACAAACACCCCAAGACATTTAGGTTATGCAAAGGAACATTTTGAAGCAATTGTGTTGCAGAATAGTTGCAGGGGGAAAAGGCAGAGATGGGCAGCAGCAAAAGGAAGGAAAAACTTTTCACATCAGTAGTTCCTTGTGCAGTGACAGCAGAGCTTCAGGTAGAGCTGTCTTTTGAGGGCAAACACTCAAGTGGGTGCTCTGGTTGCCGGTAAGTGTGAACTCAACAGACACCACAGCAGCATTTGGCTCATTTCCCAAAAATTAACACCTGGAGCAACTGCAGTGCACTGTGCCATGGGGTGCTGCCTCTGCCACCTGCAGGATGCACCGCCTGGAGAAACTGCCCTTCTCCTGGGAGATGGCAGCAGGAGCAAATGCCCATATTAAGCCATTTCTGGTTAATCTCTACAGAACACATCCTGGCTTTAGAATTTATAAATTTGTGCACTCTTTTAGACAGAGCCTGGTGCAGCATTTTAAAATTTTGCTCTTAACCTCCCTCGCTTTTGTCTCTACACTCTTTTGAAGCAGATGCACAAGCATCAGATCTTGGCATGTGTAGTTTGCTGCGTTACAAGCGGTGACCATTTGTCTGCTGTCACTATGCCATCCGAGCTGTCTCCTCACAGAAGATGGCACCTGGCATAAGCCAGCAGACATTACTTTTATCTCAAGCAAACTGCCCTCGTGGGATGGTTTTTAGAAGCATGCCTAGATGCTCTTTATAGCAGAAAAAGGAGGCCGGAGATTCCCTCCGGTCCTGCATTGGTGCCTCAGCACACTGTGATCCGTCCGTGTGTCCACAGGGAGCAAGGGATATCAGCTCTGCCCCGTGGGCTGGGTGCTGGGCAGGACCAAGTGCTACTGGGTTTCCAATGGGATGAACCCTTGGAACGAGAGCCAGGAGGACTGCGGGAATCGGGGGTCTGCACTGCTGGTGCCGTGGCATCAGGATGAGCTGGTGAAGGAAATGATGGTGCTGAGGATATGGGATGGACCTGGGGCTGCACCTGGGGGGCTGGTGGTGCTGGAGGGGCTGGAAGCACCCATGGAAGGGTGAGGGGGTTCCCAGAATCTTGGGATCAGCCCCCCTCTCATGCCCAAGCCCCCCGGGTGCCTGTGGCAGAGTGCTGGGGACACGGGTGGGGCTCAGTTCCAGGATGAGGACAGAGCCTGTTTTGGGGTGACCAAAACAGCATCATCACTTCTCCTTTCCCGGGGCCAGGAATTCCTAAATGAAAGCCTGCAGAAATCCACACGGCACTTCCGGATCAGCCTCTCAGTGCCTGTGGCCGAGATGGCCTGGATGTGGGAGAACAGCTCCGACCTCGACTAGGACCGGTGAGTGCCAGGGGGAGCACTGGAGGTCGGGGGGGGGGGGNGGGGGGGGGGGGGGGGGGCGGGGGGGGGGGGGGGGGGGGGGGCACCTCACTGTCCCCGAAGGACCCCCGGGGGTGACACGGGCTCCTTCCTGCCACCCGCAGGTTCCAGCTGGACCTCGGGAAGCGGCCTGGAGCCTGTGGAACACTCAAGTGGAATGGGATCGACCCTCAGAACTGCGACATGAGGTTGCAGTGGATCTGCCAGAGAGAATCTGCTGAGATCTGAGCCTCCATTGCACCCCAAAACCAGCATTAATGCAGGAAAAATCCCAATTCCCACAGATCCGGCAGCTCCCGTGGGGATGGATAAAACTGCAGGCGGTGAAAGTCTCTCCAAGGCGGGCGATGTAGGGAGAAATCAACGTAAAAAACCGAATAAAACCTAAAAACAACTTGGGAATTTGCACTTTGGGGGCAAACATCGGGAAGAGGGAGGAAGAAATGTGGCATTTTAAGGGGTGTTTTGGTGCCGGGATGATCTGAGATTCAGCCAGAGGGGGGGCAACTTGAGACTGATGGTCCACTGTGTCCCTGACCGTGTCCCCTGTGCTCCCTGCCATGTACCCTCCATGTCTTCCCTTGTTCCTCCCATGTCCTCCGTGTCGGCAGTCTAGAGGCGGCCCCCGGGAGTCCCAAAGCTAGCCACAGCCGCCGATCCTGGCAGCTTTTGTCTGGGAGCAATCCTCGGATGTTCGCAGTTTTAGGAGGCAGAACACCACCCTTGGCACCCGCAGCCTCTGAGCCCGTGCTGGCCTGTGTCTGGCAGAGGACCAAGGCAGCTCAAGGACAATGAAACAGCCATTAATTACCTTAATAAACGGCTCCTAATTAGAGGTTAGGAGAAGTGGGGCCCCAGGGCTTCCCGCTGAGGTGGTGCCACTCCACACACAGGGCTGGGAAAGCTGGGCCATGAACTCTGCAGAACGATGTGTCCATTTTCAGATACACCTAGCATTTCATGTATCAATTCTCGACGTTTTATGCCTCTTTCAATGATACTTTTTTTGATTCTCATCTCTTAGAGATCAGGACGAACATTTTGATCTTTTATTTTGACCATTTTAGGGGCTGAGGAGGGGTTTTTCCCTCGCAGTGGCTCGTGCTGCAGCTCCTTGTCCTTTCCCCCGTGGGGAGTAGCCCCACATGCCGGTTTGCCTTCGTCTGGAGACAACCCCCCACTGCCCTCGGCCCCTCGGTGTCCCTCACCGGGGCGTCAGGGCAGTCAGCCCCTCGGTGCCCCTCACCGGGGCGTCAGGGCAGGAAGCTCCGGTCCTGCCGCCAGCTCGCACCACACCGGGCCAGCGCCAGCGGGCAGAGGTGCTTTGGCTTCCTGTCCCCTCCCCCGTGTGCCCAGCCCAGTATCACCACCCCTGTGTCCCCAGCCTGTGCCTCCCCGGCTCTGCCGTCGCATGGAGAACCAGGACTTAGACCGACGGGACAAGCGGGGGACTGGGGGGCGCTCCCCACCCCTGCAAGGTGCACGTACTGGGAGGTCGTGTCCGCTGGGCCCCCCCAGATCGTTGGGGGAGAGGAACTGGAGGGGGGTGGGGGGGTGAAGCCACCCAGGAGCCGCTAAGAGCTGCTCAGGTTGGGGAAACTGAGGCACGGCTCCAGAGAAGAGAGTCCGGGGGGCTTTTCTTGAGGTTGTGGTTGGCTGCTGTGTCATTCCCCCGAGCCGTGACCCCAACAGAGATAGCAGAGGGGGTTTGGGGGTCACACAGCTCCTCGTGCTCCTGTGCAGGGGGGGTCTCAGTTGCTTTGCCCCGGCACTTCCTGCCTTGGGCTCTTTAGGTTCGGGGGAGTGACGGGTGCTCCTGAGCCCACTCTTTTTTCCATATTCCTTCCCCAGCAGCAGGATATAGCTTTCAAGGATCCCGAAGGGTCCCTGCAGCATCCCCCCCGCTGTCCTCGCCGCTTCCTCGGGGCCCCGACGGCCGCCCTGGCGCTGTCCCTCGTGCTCTGCTGTGAGTTTGCGGGACGGCAGAAGGGTCCGGGCACTCTTTCCCACGCCTCCCCTGATCTCCCTTACCGGGCACGGAATCCCTCTCTCCCGGTCTCCTGATGGGTGGCGCAGCGGTGGCAGCCCAAGGGGACCGCAGGATATGGAACGCCTCGCTGGGAATTGTGTATTCGGGCTGGAATGGCATCCTCAGGGAGCTGCGGAGGATACTGTTCCGACCCACACC